>CAUYLG010014519.1:0-31221 GCA_963573385.1 Cacajao melanocephalus
TTTCTTTGCATTGGGTTAGTACATGTTCTTTTAGCTCACAGAAGTTTCTTATTAGCCACCTTCTGAAGCCTGATTCTGTCAGTTCATCGCACTCATTCTCTGTCAGGCCTTGTTCTCTTGCTGATGAGGAGCTGCGATCCCCTGTAGGAGGAGAGGCATTCTGATTTCAGGTGTTCTCAGCCTTTCTGCACTGGTTTCTTCCCATTTTTGTGGATTTATACACCTGTCGTCTTTGTAATTGCTGACTTTCAGATTGGGTCTGAGTGGACGTCCAGCTTGCTGGTGATGAAGTTTTTTCTGTTTCTTAGTTTTCCTTCAGGGGACGCCCTTTCTCCACAGAGCTAGGCCTTCCCGGGTTCAGCTGTGCTTACTGTGAAACTCTCAGTCCTCAGTGCTTCCAATTGCTGTTCTCCTTGTGGGGATGGGACCAGCTGAGCCCGACTCAGGGGGCACCCAGTCGCATATACTTCGCACTGAGAAGCGCTGCGCCGCACCGGGGCACAGGCAAAGCAGCTGCGCCGGCCAAAAGAGTTGCGCTGGCGACACGTGTGGCTCCTCCGCCGGGAATCTCCCAGTTTGTGTTCCACAGAAATTCGTCTGAAATTGCGGCGTCCACTCGCTCTCTGTGCTTTCACTGGGAGCTAAAATCCTGAGCTGTTGTTAATCAGCCATCTTGGATCTCTCCTCCCGGTGATGAAGTTTTTTCTGTTTCTTAGTTTTCCTTTGGCAGACGCCCCTTCCCTGCACAGCTGGACCTTCCCGGTTCAGCTGTGCTTACTGTGAAACTCTCAGTCCTCGGCGCTTCCAATTGCTGTTCTCCTTGTGGGGTTGGGACCAGCCGAGCCGGACTCAAAGGGCACCCCGTCCCGTATACTCCGCGCTGAGAAGTGCCCTGCCGGAGCGCCGCCAAAACAGCCGCGCCAGCCAAAAAAGTCGCGCTGGCGACCCATGTGGCTCCTCCGCTGGGAATCTCCCAGTCTGTGGGCAACAAAAATTCGTCTGAAAGTGCGGTGTCCACTCGCTCTCTGCGCTTTCACTGGGAGCTACAATCCTGAGCTGTTGTTAATCGGCCATCTTGGATCTCTCCAGAATGGCAAAAATTCAAAACACTGACAAGACCAAATGGTGGTGAGGATGTGCAGTAACCATAACTCCTATTCCTTGCTGATGGGCATGAAAAATGATACAGTCATTTTGTAAGACAGGTTGGCAGCTTCATACAAAGCTAACACAGGCTTACCAGATGATCCAGCAATTACACTCCTAGGTATTATATTTACCCAAATGAGTTGCAAACTTATGTCTATGTAAGAACGTGCACACAGTGTTTATAGCAGCTTTACTCATAATTGCCAAAAACTGGAAGCAACCAATATGTCCTTGAATAGGTAAATGGATAAACAAATTGTGGCACATACAATAGAATACTGCTCAGCTATATAAAGAAATGAGTTACTGAGCCATGAAAAACCATGAAGGAACTTGAAGCACATATGCTAAAAAAGAAGCCAGTACAAAAAGGCTACATACATACTGTATGATTCCAACAATAACACAGTTATAGAGACAAAATAAAGATCAATGGTTGTCAGGGGCTCAGGGGAAGACATGAGGAGGGATGGGTAGGTGGAGCACAGGGCATTTTTAGGGTGTGATCCCATAATGATGAATACATAGCATTATGCATTTGTCAAACCCACAGAACTTTACAGCATGATGAATAGTGAATCTTAACATATTTCACTAAATGATGGATCGATATTGGCTTATCAAATGTTACAAAAGTACCATACTAATGCAAGATGTTAATAACAGGGAAACTACAAGAGTGGAGAGAAGGGTATACAGGAACTCTGTGTTTTCTGCATCATTTTTCTGTGAACCTAAAACTGCCCTAAAAAAAGTCTATTAAAATATCTTAAAAATAATACATTCTAACTATGAACAATCAAGCTTTTATCAGAAATTACTGGCAAATAAAATACTCAATATAAGACAATTTTCCAAATACTGATGCTTACCACCTAAGCACTAAAATTTAGAACCTTAAAAATAGTTTTGCATAAGAATTTTCCTTAAAAATACGTCTACTTCTCTATTTTGTATAATAGAATTTTTAAAATATACTTTGACCCACTTGATTTGAACTAACATCAATTATTAATACTATTATGCCATGGAATATTGAGGTTTCAGGCCACTGCCAGAGTATATTGAGTTAGTAATTCTACTGATTCTTCCACTGTTTTCAGCTGCAAATTTTTTGTCCAACAGCTTTTAGCAGCCACCTACTTCATATTTCCCAATCTGCTATCTACTAAAACAAGCTGAAATGAAAGTTTAAGGTAAAATTAGATGAGCAGACTTATTAATAACTTTTTATTTTAAATGCAACTTCAGATTAAAAGGCCTTTGCATGAAAGTGTTCACTTAACTACAGTATAGGGGCAGCCACAAGTGATAACTATTTCCTTCCTGGCTCACAGAGCATTTATTTTTTATTTCTAGTTTTATGACAGTACTGAGGTAAAAGGAAGTCTTAATGTCATGTAAGGGCAGAAACTTTCACTTGAATTCAATGTGGCATATTTTTAAAGTCTCCCTACTACATAGTCACATATTTCCTTCTTCAAACATTTCTTTTCATTCTCTCTTTCAGCTTTCTTGATTTCCCTTCTGCAATTCCAACACCTCCTCCACCCTCCATCTTTTTGTCTTACCTCCTGAATTTTAAGGTTCATTTTACGTTTTGTGGTCTTCAGTTCCTCTTCAATAATGGCTGCATTCTTCTAAAAGTAAAAGGAGAAAAGGTTCTAATCTGAAATGACAGGAAAAAATTGTCTATAGGTATCATCAGATCAAATCAGGTTTTTTTCTGGCAACCTATACATACATGCCATTTTTAATATGGTTATAAATACTCTTTGTTATAAGTCTGAAGTAATTATTACCATGAGTTATTTAGCAGGAAGGTTATTTTATTATATATAAGGTTATTTTATTATATATACATGATTTCTATAATTTCCTCTTTTATATCATAAATAGTGATTAATTGCACCTACCTCCTATATAAAATTCAGTAATTAGCGGATAATCTGGTAATCAAAAGACATTTTACTTACAGGGTAAATTCTGAATTTTTTTAAGAACTCTATTTTTTCCACCTTCAAATATTATTCATGCTTACGAGCTGAGAATGAAAAAGACAGTTTTCCCTACTTATTCTCTTTTTTATTAAGACGAATGGCACCACAATCTTAGATGTAAAACCTCAGAGCCATCTTTGCCTTCTTTACTGCCATCAGTTCTCCCAGTACCATATTCTAACATATCTTTTTTTTTTTTTAAAGAATATTCTTTCTTTTCAAAATGCCACAACCCTAGATCAGACCTAATTTGGCTCATGCCTCAAATAATGCCATGGATTCCTAATTGGTTTCCCTGCCTCCAATTTCTCTCCCAATTTTCAATATCCTGTAATACTGTTAGATTTGTTTTCCTGTTTTCATTATGTCACTTCCATATCAAAAATCTTAATCTTTCAAGTAGTTGGGGTTGATCCTATGGGGAGTGCTGTCTTGAAAGGATCAACCCCAACTACTAATTATTATTATTGACTTTAAGCTGCTCTATAATGTCATTGCTAGCTAATATCCAACTTATTTCCCACAAACAAATCCTCACTCTTGTAAGGCTAGTTTATACATTTCCCCTAGCTGTACCCAGTAGAAACATCTGGGTTCAAACCTGAGTAACAAGAAGATGACAGGCATGTGTGATCTTAGACAAGTGATTTCTCCCAGGGACCCAGTACTATCATTGTTAAAAAATAGGGACAGTAATATCCTACCTCCCAAGGTTTTGCAAAGATTAAACAAAATAACACGTTGACCATCTATTATGTTGCCTAGCCCGTGAAGGGAAAACAACATTGTCAGTTTCTTTTCCAAGGAGTCCTTATTCTTTGCTGCCTCTGCGTACGCTCCTTGAAATTTCCTCACCCCAATGCTTTGCTTCTAAAGGTCCTATCCCTTTCCTGAAACCTATCTAATCTATTCTAGATAGGGCATCCTCACCCTCTCAAGCATGTCTGAACACAAAGCCCTTATTTAGCAATATTCACTTTTTGTCCTATACTATACTGTAACATTTCCTATACTCCTATTTTTCCCTTATTGAATTTTTCATGCTGTAGCTTGTTCTCCCAATGAGCATAAGAGTTCCTTAAGAGCACAGGCTCTATCTCATACCTCTGGACCCTTACCATCACTTGTATGGGGTAAGCGTTGCATAAATGATCAATCACGGATAGCACACAGTGGTTTAGGTTATCAATGCAAATGTCATAGGCCAAGAGTCCTCAAATCAACATGCCAAATGTCAAATGCTGAGAATCTTCATATCAATATCACCTATTTTTAAAAGTCAGTATCATAGGTCTGTTGCCTCCTCCAGCTAACACAACAGTGTGTACTTCAGGACTCTAGGCTCAAACCTTTGTTTGCGAGGCAATCTCCAGAGTGGCAGTCAACCTTTGCACCTCATCTTGTGCCTTGTCTTCTTCCTTTTTTACAGCTCTCAGTTGCTGGTGCAAATTCATAACTTCGAGATGCAACAGCTTCAGGTCCTTTGAATGCTCGTCCTGTATTGTATTCAGTCGATCTTTCAGAAAAGCTACCAGACAGCACAGGAGGGGCATCAAGCAATAGAAAGTCAGTAAAGGAAATGAAGCACCTATACAGGACGAAATTTCTGATGATTCTTATCTCTATACCTGTTTCCTGAGGATTCAAATCCTTTTCAGTTTGCAGGCGAAAGATGTTCATCTTCAAAGACTGAATGAGGCTTTCAAGACGGCACATTCGATTTACCAGAAACTCACAGTTCTTCCATAAAACGTCAGTTTTTCCTGCACAAATTACTTCATTTTGGATAGGACTAATGACTTTCTGGCTCTCCAGGTCTTCTAAACAGTTTAGGGTTTCCAACTGGCCTCTGGACAAAGATCGCAATATAACAATATTATGCAATGCAATTTCTACTACAGTAATCCCAACAATTGAGTCAATGTAACATTTCCAATAAGAATAACTGGAGAGTGACATCACCAACATGGCAGGCCTCTGACTCTCCCTCCATGTAGGGACACACTAAATAAACATCTATACACAGATCTATTCCCTCTGAGACAAAGTCAAAAACAAGTTGAAAGACTCTTCTATGTCTGGCAACTGAGAAAATACCCACATTGCCTAGGTAGGAAAAGCTGAGGCACACTCAAGCCCAAACCTCAGCCCAGGCACTGTAGGAAGGTATCCCCAACACTCACCCTCTTCCTGAGGAGAGAAGGGTTTGGACCACATATTTAGAGCCCTAACTCTAAGATTCTCCACAGTGTGGCTCTTGATTCACCTGGGTCTAGGGGCAGAAGGGATTAGGCATACATGAGTCTCCCTAGACCGTAGAACAAAGAGGTGATTATACATGGGTGTGTAAGCATTTATAGAGGCTTCATCCCACAGGATCAGGGTAGAGAAGGGACTAAAACTCAAAGCTCCCAGTTTCTGCTTGGAAGAGGTTTGCCAATGTACTCCGTCAACTGCTGCTGTTAACAGTTGAGCTTCATACAAGCCTGCACCAGAGAATTAACTGGGCTGACAAACAGTAACCTTTGGCAGCCTGAAAGGGAGCCTGGCAGCCCCCAAACCTATTCCCCTGGCTCATTACATCAATAACTCCAGTCTACCAATTCCTCCTGGAAAAAGTTTTTCCATGCATCAAGTGCCCCAACTTTTAAAACTTCTATTTGAGGGACTGCATCCTAAATATCCTAACTCTAGGGGTAGAAAGGATTAGGAATACAAGACTCTCATATGAGACTCACAGATCGCAATACCAGGAGGTGGTTTTAAACAGGAGTGTAAGCAGTTCCAAGGACTACACCTCTTGGAAGCAGTGCAGAGAAAGTGCTAAAACACAGTTTTGTTGTTGTCTAAAAAGGATTTCTCTGTACATTCTTCCAGTGAATAATTGATGGTCTGGCTTCTAACTAACTTACATCAGGGAGTTAATGGGGCAGGCAAACAATACACCTCCGGCAGCCTAAATGAGAGCTTGGTACTTGCCAAGACTTCTTCCCTAGCTTGCCCCAGTGATAACTCCAAGTCTACAGAAGCTTCCTACACGTAGTTTGTCCATCATCAAGTGCCATAACTTCTACAGCTCTCACACAAGGACTACCTCCTTAGCCATCCAGCTCTGGGAGCTGATTTGGTTCTGCATTTCCAAGTACCTTTAGGCCACAGAAAACAAAGAGGTAGATATACAACGGGCCCACTTCCAGTGGCCATACCCTCAGAAGATGCAGTCTGAATGACAGTACTACAGGTATTTGCCACAAAGCTTCTTCCTGGCTTAGAGTAAAGAGAGAAAAATGCCTGCCTTTGCGCAGATAGATAATGCCTGCTTTAGTGCAATAAGGGATAAATACCTGCTCTCAGCTTCACCGAAGACAGAAGGAACTGGAACAAGCATCTAACATCCCAACATTTTCGGCTGCATCTAGAGAGTATGGCTTCTGTCTTACCACTCTCATGGTACTAACAAGACTTGGCACATCTTAATCTTGTGGGGCCACCAAAAATAGAGAGACCAGATTGTACAGAGATTTGAGAGATGTATTATAATTTCTGGCTGTATGAATTGGTAAGATCTCCTACACAAAGGCCAGTTTGACAAGACTGGGAGAGGTTACTGTCTTACTCAATCCACAGAAACCAACACAGAATTTAAAAAAAAAATGAAGACATAGAAAAATGTTCCAAATAAAAGAACAAGATAAATCTCCAGAAACCAATCCTACTGAAATGGAGATATGTGGTTTATCCAAGAAGGAATTCAAAATAATGGTCATAAAGATGCTCACCAAGGTCAGGAAAATAATGCAACAAACAGAATTTCAACAAAAGAGAATAAGAAAGTATAAAAAAGTACCCAACAAATCATATAGTGAAGAATACTATAATAGAACTGAAAAAATTCAATAGAGGGGCTCAATGACAGACTATATCAAGCGGAAGTGAATAAGTAAACCTGAGGACAGGTCACTGAAAATCATCCAACATGAAGAGCAGAAAGAAAAAAATGGAAATGAGTAAAGATAGTTATGGAACTTATGAGATACCATCAACAGAATGATATGCCCATGATCAAAAGTGCAGAAAAGAAAGTGAAAGGAATAGAAAACACATTCAAAGAAATAACAAAAAAACTTCCCAAGCCTGGGGAAGGATATAGAAATCCAGATCCAAGAAGCCTAAAGGATGACAAATAAGATGAATTCAGAGTTTCATAGTCCCATACTTAGACACTTATACAGTCTGGATGTTTGTCCCCTCCAAATCTCATGTTAAAAAGTGATCCCCACTGTTAGAGGTAGGGCCTGGTGGGAGCTGTTTGGGTCATGGGGCAGATCCCTCATGAATGGCTTGGTAATGAGTGAGTTCTCACTTTTAGTTCACACAAGAGCTGGTTGTCTAAAGGAGCCTGGCATCTCCTTTCTTTCTCTCACTCCCTCTCTTACCATGTGACTCACCTGCTCCCCCTTTGCCTTCCACCATGATCGTAAGCTTCTTGAGGCCCTCATTAGAAGGTAAACAGATACTGGTGCCATGCTTTTATAGCCTGCAGAACTATGAGCCAAATATAAGTCTTTTCTTTATAAACCACCCAGCCTCAAGTATTCCCTTATAGCAACACAAAATAGACTAACACAGAAAGTTGGCAACAAAGAGAGAAGCACTGGTATAAAGATACTTGAAAATGTAAAAGCAGCTTTGGAAATGGGTAATGCGGGGACATTGGAAGAGTCTGGAGGGCTAAGAAGAACACAGGAAAACAAGGGAAAGTGGAACTTCTTAGAGACTTCAGTGGTTGTAACAAAAATGCTGCTAGATATATACAGAGGACAGGCTGATGAGGTCTTAGATAAAAATGAGGAAGTTATTGGAAACTAGAGTAAAGGTCACCCATGTGACACCCTAGCAAAGAACTTGGCTGCACTATGTCCATGTCCTAGGGATCTGTGGAAGTTTGGATTTTTTTTTTTTTTTTTTTTTTTTGAGACAGTCTTGTTCTGTCGCCAGCCGCCAGGCTGGAGTTCAGTGGCTTCATCTCAGCTCACTGCAACCTCCGCCTCCCGGGTTCAAGCAATTCTCCTGCCTCAGCCTCCTAAGTAGCTGGGACTACAGGCGCAAGCCACTATGCCCAGCTAATTGTTGTATTTTTTTAGTAGAGACGGGATTTCACCATGTTGGCCAGGATGGTCTCCATCTCTTGACCTTGTGATCCACCCGCCTCGGCCTCCCAAAGTGCTAGGATTACAGGCATCAGCCACGGCACCCGGCTATGTTACCTTCTTATCACATTGAGCCTGGGCCTGCCCAGGGGACCACTGCCCAAGACACCAGCTGATGGGATAATATCTGTAAAGCCAGTGTGCACTGGGCCCTTCCTGTCCCACAGCTAGGGGCTCCCTTCCATGGCGGTGGTGACACTCACTCCCCAGCTGCCAGCCTTCATCTGCCCCAGCCCTGAGATAGCCCCTGGAGCAGAATCTCAAACACCCCAGGCCCCGTCCCAGGGACCAACCCTGGGGCCTGAGAGAAGGATGCCATGCAGAGGACCCATGGAGCCAGCAAAGGCGGGCAGGCAGGAACACAGGCACTCCTCATCAGAGGCTCATTTGTCGTGTCCAGTCAGGGGGCCTGCTGAGGGCCTTGAATCCTGGTCAGAGCTAGGAGTGAGGCCTTCGGGGTCACCGTGCCAAGGGCCTTGAATCCTGGCTCTTCTCGGTTCTCCTTGGGCATCGCCTTATCCCCTCTGGGCCTCCATCTTCTCAGCCATGAAGTGGGATGGCAGGGCCCGCCTGAATGAGTGGTTGCCAGTGCAGCAGGGAGAACAGCGCCCAATACATAGACTAGCTCAAGGAATGTCAGCTCTTCCTGACATTGGGCACCTGCTCGTCATAGCAGTCGTCACACTGTCGTGATCACTCCATGAAGCACCCCTGCCACTGCAGGTCCCTGGGGGAGCGACCTAGTCTGTTCGCCCAGAATCCTCAGGGCCCAGGCATGATACCCAGGTGCTCCAGAAGAGTTTGTGAAAGGAATGAGGACTGCACCTGGGCTTTGGAACAAGACAAATGAAGTCACATCTCAGCTCTGCCCGTTCCCTAGATCTCTGGTTGTAGCCGATTTGTTTCTCCTTCCAGAATCTCAGGTTTCTCACCTGGGAAACAAATGTAAAGTCTGGATCTTGGGGATCTCCCTGGCTCTCCTTCTCCTTCTCTGCATCCCTATCTCCCTCTCCTCCCATCGCCCTCCACCTTCGGGCTGTCTAACTGGACATGGCACCTGGACAGCTCCAGGGGTTTGCATTTGAAAGTTTGGCTTTCCCCGGACCTGAGTAGAAGGTGGGATCCAGGTGGCCCTAAGACATGGGCTGAGGCCCAGCAGGTGTGGACGCAGCAGGCTTTCCATGCCTCAGCCCAGCTGATCTTGAATGGGGAGTTTAGCAGCCTGAGTCAGCTGTGTGGTGACCAGACAGTGCCAGGCCTGCGAATGAGGAGGAACCAGAGCCGGGTCCTTCCTGGAAGGCAGCAGCTCTGTGATGTTCCCTGTCAAAAGGCCCAGCCCCTCCCCACCTGCAGGCCCTGCCCCCTCCCCACCTGCAAGCCCTGCCCCCTCCCCACCTGCAGGCCCTGTCCCCTGCCTGTTTCTTCCCACTGTCGAGGCATGGTCAGTGCTTTCAGCCTCTGCCCGTGCCAGGACTCGCGGTGCTGGGCGGACTTCCAAAGGGCCAGATGGTCTCGCAGGGTTCACTTGCCCAGGGCTCACGCCACTGGCAGGAGATGACAAGTACAAGCCTTGGAGAAGTGACTTTGAAATGAGGCACGGGGCTCTGGGGTATGGATTGCAACTTCTATAATCAGAAATATCCCTTTGACTGCCCATGTAATAACATTACGATTTAGCTTTGATTGCATGTCCCTGTGTGCCAGGCTACTCAGTGTGGTCCCTGCACCAGCAGCACGGGCCTCCCTAGGAGCTTGTTGGAAATGCAGGTTCTCAGACCCCTCCCAGACCTGCTGAATCCAAATCTGTGCTTTAACCGGATCCTCAGGCGATTCCTGTACTCTTAGAAGTTTGAGCAGCATTTAGCCAGACTTTACATTCATTTCCCAGATGAGGAATCTGAGATTCTGGAAGGAGAAACAAATCCCCTAGAACCACAGATCTAGGGAGTGGGTGGAGCTGAGATGTGACTTCATCTGGCTCACTCCAAAATCCAGGCGCAGTCCTCATTCCTTTCACAGACTCTTCTGGAGGACATGGGTATCATGCCTGGGCACTGAGAATTCTGGGTGAACCAGACTAGGTCGCTCCCCCAGGGACCTGCAGTGGCAGGGGTGGTTCATGGAGTGATCACGACACGTTGTGACGACTGCTATGACAAGCAGGTGCCCAGGGCAGAGGGGCACAGACGAGGGGCTGCAGTGGCCAGGAAGGGCATCCAGTAGGAGGGGACAGAGGAGACCTAAGGAGCAAGCACGAACCTGCCCAGTGGCATTTCGTGGGTGCCAGGCGTTGCTCTAAGTGGTACACACCCTCTGACTCATGGAATCCTCACCCCACTGTGTGAGATGGCAATGATCTTCAGCCCCATTTCTCAGATGGGGCATCTGAGGCACAGCTTGTGTGCCAAAGCTGCAGAGTGAATGCCGGTGGTGGGGGTGGGATTTGAACCCCTCAGTCTGCCTGCTTCTCAGTGGGGTGAAGAACATTCCAGACAGAGGAAACAGCATGAACAAAGTGCAGCAGTGCCTTTAATCTGGTGCATGATCCACTGCAACTTAGTGACAGCCCCGGGCTCTAGCTATGTCTCCCAGCCCCTCTCCCAGCCAGTTCCACCACTGACCCAGAATCAGGCTGCTCAAGGAAGCCTGGGGGCCTGGCCTGTGGCAACTTGGCCCATACTGGTGCTAGTACAGAAGTTCTCCATTCACTTCAAGAGCTCCCATGGGGGCCAAGACACCACAGCCGATGGGGACCAGTGGCCTGTGAACCACCCTTGGTCAAGGAACAAAGATCAGAGGAAGAGGGAAGGCAGCGTGAAGTGAGAGGACGGAGGTGTGCTTCTGGGTCACATTGGCCTGGATTTGAATCCCAAAGAAGTTGCAGAGTCTCAGGCAGGGACAACGTACATGACCCCATGTACACTGCATGTGGAAGACCCTTTACCAGCTCACCTAGAGGGCCATCAGAGGACCAGTGGCCTCAGTTCCATGACAGTCCTAGACTTGCCCCCAGTTAGACCATCTGGCCCTTTGTGAGTGAGGCTTCTCATCTGACAGATGCAGAAACTGAGGCACAGAGAAAAGGAACTTACCCAACAAATGCCTGTTGAGCTCGCATGTGGACAAGTCCTTCCAGCTACCGCAGTGCCTAAGGCAGCCTCTGGGTGCCCCGGGTTTTATGGAAGACTCTTGTGTATAGGGCTCTCCTTTGCAGCGTTTCAGTCACCTCTTGTGTTAGCTCACTTTGTATTGTTATAACAGAATACCCGAGACTGGGTAGTTTCTACAGAAAAGAGGTTTATTTAGCTCACGGTTTTGCAGGCTGAGAAGTTCAAGGGCATGACCCTGGCTTCTGGTGAGGACTTCTTGCAGTGTCACATGGTGGAGAAGTCAAAGGCAATACGGACACATGTGAAGAGACAAAACCTGAGGAGTGTCCTGGCTTTATAACAACCCATTCTCGCAGGAGCTAATCCATTTCCGTGAGAACTAATCCAGTCTCACCAGAGTGAGACCTCGCTCACTCCCATGAGCATGGTGGGCGGCAAACATTCAAGGAGAAGTCTACTTTCGTGACACAAACACCTGCCACTAGGCTGTACCTCCCTACACGGCCATACTGGGCATCAGATTTCAGCATGAGTTTGGATGGGGACAAATCATAATCCAAACCATAGCACCTCCCCTAGTTCCTAAAGGGAAGGGAAGTAGCTCTTTCATACAATGTGAGACCTAATTAGGGATGGCAGAGACATGAGTTGCCAGCCGTTCCAATGTTTCTGAGCTTGTTAGGGTCCAGCCAATATTCTCAAGGAGCAGGCTTTCAGAAATAGTAACACTAAATGGTTTTGGGGGCTGGAGCTCCCCTGGCTGTGGAGGCGGGCTGGAAGGACACACAGGTGCAATTATTCCAGGAACACAAACAGACCTGGCGTGCAGAGGAGGTGGGTGGAAGGAGGGACTGTTGTTTTTAATTTAGCCCTGAGACGACGGGAGTCTAGGAAGCATGGCTGGAGAATTTACTGGGGCTGTTAGCAGCCGGTTTCCAACCTGCTAAACTGATGATGACTTTAAGAATAGAATGCACTCCCCTCTATAGTTCCTTGCCTTAATGTCTGTCTCCCTGAGACACTGAAGTTATTTTTATCTATTGCATTTTGTTCTGGGTGGAATTATCCTTCCCCAGTCCTGCTGATAAGGAGTTTCTAGGTGAATTTGCACCTTGCATGAAAGTTAAATTGCTACCTTTTGTCATTTTTTTGTTAACACCACACCCCTAGCTCGACCCAGTGCCACTCCAGCAACACACATCAGACTCCACCCTTAAAAGTCTTTGCGCCTCATTCTCTGACTCATCTGCCACCCAGTTGAAGGGAGCACAGGTGACCAAGTGTAGCCTTGCAATGAGATGGGTCGGGTCACTGACGTGATCATTTGATCATCTGATCAGCCAGGCCGGTGCCCATGACTTGGGTGAAATGTTATAGGGTCTTCCCTGCTCTTGGCCTTCAGAACGCAAACCTGGTGGCCGTTCTGCATAGGAAAGGGAACTAGCTCACGCTGAACAGCTCCTATATGCTGAGCACTTTACATAACGCAGTGAAAATCCCATTTCACAAATGGAAATACTGAAGCCAGACGGAGTTAACTCAAGTGCACGTGGGCAATAGCAGGGTTGGAATTTGGAACCACCTCTAAAGTCTTCCAACCGCACTAAGCTGTCAGCCTATGTAATTGGAGTAGAAGTTTCCAGGGGAAAGAGAGGAGGAAGCCTGTTCCCCCCTCCTTGAAACAGAAGGAGCGTCTGCTTACAGAGCTACTGTCAAAGCAGTTCGGTGGAGGGATTGATTTTTCAATAAGCCACCAAAATGATGGTACATTTACTACTTATGTTACTGACAAGGAGCACGTTAGTAATTGGAATGTGACATTGGGATATGGCAGGTGAGTAATAATGTGATTTACACCCTTGGGGGCTTGGGTTTAAGTTACGTAGTAGTTATTGCAAGGGCCTGTGCTATAAAATCAGGCTCTAAGGGTGGTCAGAGAGGCTGCAGCTCTTGGGAGGATAATGGGCATAGAAATTGGGGAGGGGGTGAAAAGAGGGGAAGGGAAGACCAGAAATAACTTTCCCTGCATGCGTTATTAAATGAATGTGAAGAATACATATTCCCTGCTTAGATGGGTCCTATATGTTCATACTTAAAGTGTGAGCTTGAACTGCACCAACCCTAGGGGTTTCTTTAAAGACAGGTGAAGATTCAATGCTAAGGGTATGTGTGTGTGTGTGTGTGTGTGTGTGTGTGTGTGTGAGACGGAGTTTCACTCTTGTTGCCCAGGCTGGAGTGCAATGATGCAATCTCAGCTCACCGCAACCTCCACCTCCCGGGTCCAAGTAATTCCCCTGCCTCAGCCTCCTGAGTAGCTGGGATTACAGGCATGTGCCACCATGCCCGGCTAATTTTGTATTTTTAGTAGAGATGCGGTTTCTCCATGTTGGTCAGGCTGGTCTCGAACTCCAGACCTCAGATGATCCACCCGCCTCTGCCTCCCAAAGTACTGGGATTGCAGGCGTGAGCCACCATGCCCAGGCAAATGCTAAGGAATTTTGAAGAAGGAGTCAGTATTTTCATAAGTGACATAGCTAAAGACATTACAAAGGGCTGGGAATTAATGTATACATATGTACATGTGCTCTAAAGACAACTTTTTTCCCTTTCAACTGCTCCCCAAGACAGTCATATAAATGATCATTAATATGTACACTATGTTCATTAGTATAAAACATTACCATTCCATATTTTGTTTCTCTTTTGGTAGCTCAGCAATTCAGTAAGTGTGATGCAGTCACACAGTCTTTGCATTTTGGGGAATAAATGGTCAATGACCTTCCACAAAGGAGGAACTTGTACTTTTCACGTGTTTCCTAAATCTTGGATTATTCTCATAAGGACAATGGCCATTGTGCCCATTCTTCCAGGATAAAGATGGCATATGTGTGTTGCTGGGCTAGTGCAGATATTTTGCAATTCAATCAGAACTCAGAATTCTTCCTCTGTTGTCATCATTTGTTGCTTCTCCTTGGGAGGTGCGTGAATTGGAGTAGCTTAATTAAGTAGAGGAAGCTAAAAGATGCTTTGGAAACGATCTTCAACCACATACAGGGTTTTCTGCAGAGGATACCAATTTGCACACCGAATAGGAGAACATGAGCATAAATGCACCAGGAGAGGTTTGGGGTTGGATGTCAGGGGAGAGAAGGGTGCCCACCATGCAGTAAGGTGGACAGCACAGGTTCTGGCATCCGTTGGACTTGGGGTCAAGTTACTAGCTGTGTGACCTCGCACAAGGCATTTTGCTTCTCTGAAACACAGTTTTCTCCTTTGCAAAACTGGGGTAACAGTACTTCCTTCAGAGGGTGTGAGGAAGCTAGAACAAATTAATGTATGTCACGCACTCAGTGCTGGCCGGGTGCGGTGGCTCACACCTGTAATCCCACCACTTTGGGAGACTGAGGTGGGAGCATCGCTTGAGCTCAGGAGTTCAAGACCAGCCTAAGCTTGAGACCAGCCTAAGCAATATAGTGAAACCCCATCTCTACTAAAAATACAAAATTTAGCCAGGCACGGTGGCATACGCTTGTGTTCACAGCTACTCCTGAGGCTGAGGCAGGAGGATTGTTTGAGCCCAGGAGGTTGAGGGTGCAGTGAGCCAAGATGGCGCCACTACACTCCAGCCTGGGCAACAGAGTGAGACACCCTCTCAATAGATAGATCGATCGATAGATCGATAGATCGATAGATAGCTAAAAGCTGGCGCTAAAAATGATTTGAAAGGTGCCTCCTTGGATACTCTGAGGGCCAACTCATTTTACAATGTTGAAGGCACCCACTGGCTCATTAGAATTTCTGTGACTTGGCCAGGTGCAGTGGCTCATGCCTGTAATCCCAGCACTTTGAGAGGCCGAGACAGGTGGATCACAAGGTCAAGAGTTCAAAACCAGCCTGGCCAAGATGATGAAACCCAGGCTCTACTAAAAATACAAAAATTAGCTGGGCGTGGTGGCATGTGCCTGTAATCCCAGCTACTCGGGAGGCTGAGGCAGGAGAGTGACTTGAACCTGGTAGGCAGAGGTTGCAGTGAGCCAAGATGGCACCATTGCACTCCAGCCTGGGCAACAGAGTGAGACTCTGTCTCAAAAAAAAAAAAAAAGAATTTCAGTGACTTTCTCCCAATGAAATGTTTTGTCACTTTATTTCCCTGTAGGCTATTTTACTCATCATATAGGTAAAAGCACCCCAGCTGTTTTAATTCAGTCTAGCCTGCCAGATTTAAGCATGGCTGATGGCAAGAGTGGCCCCTTTTTATTTTTCTTTTCGTAACAGCTTTCTTGAGATATAATTCACATCCCATACAATTCACCTATTTAAAGAGTACAATTCACACTCACTCCTCAACCAATTTTAGACCATTTTCATCACCCCCAAAAGATACTCTGTACCTATGAGTAGTCATTTCTTATCCTCCTCCCACTTACCAGCCACAGCCACCCACTCATCTACCTTCCATCTATATAGATTTGCCTATTCTGTCAATTTCACGTAAATGGGATCGTACAATATTGGGCTTTTGTGTCTGGCTTCTTTCATAACTTAGCATAATGCTTTATCCATGTTGTAGTTTGGATCAGTACTTCATTACTTTTTTATGATGGAATAAAATTGTTTGACATGGATATGCCACTTTTTTTTTTGAGGATGTGGCTATGCCACTTTTTAAATTTTTTTGAGATAGAGTCTCACTCTGTTGCTCAGGGTGGAGTGCAATGGCGCCATCTCAGCTCACTGCAACCTCCACCCCCCGGGTTCAAGCCATTCTCCTGCCTCAGCCTCCTGAGTAGCTGGATTACAGGCACCCGCCACCATGCCCAGCTAATTTTTGCATTTTTAGTAGAGATGGGGTTTCGCCATGTTGGCCAGGCTGGTCTCGAACTCCTGACCTCAGGTGATCCACCCACCTCAACCTCCCAAAGTGTAATCCTAAAGATTACAGGCGTGAGCCACTGCACCCAGCCAATATGCCACATTTCATTTCTCCATTCATTAGCTGACAGACATTTGGGTCGTTTCCACCTTTGGCCGTTGTGAGTAATGCAGCTGGAAACGTTCATGTACAATTATTCAATTCTGCTTCTCCCTTAAAAATAGATCTCTGAACACAACTAAGTATTGACATTGCTAGAATTGAAGACAAGATGCTTAAAAGGATACAAATTTAGAGGCAAGTTGAAAAATACCCAAATCCTTTTTATATTTGCATTCTTATTCCACTGGCTTGCATTGGGATGCCTTAACCGAACGGCCCCTGTGACTCACCAGTGAATTTACTGGAGAGATATCATGATAGAGGTTGTTCCTGGCCTCTCATCTTGTACATCCTGTGAAGATCCGTGAGATAAAATTTCTCATCTTCAATGTATTGAGAACTGCAATTCTAAGTAACCACTCAGTGCACGTTCTGTACCAAGCACTGATCAGGTACCTGCTCTGTTTTACCCTCCAATAAGCCTGCCAGGTGCAGGAACTATTTTGACCTCCATTTCACAGATGAGAAATCAGAGGTAGGTGACTGGCCCACGGTGACGTGGCAGGAAGTGGCAGAGCTGGGATTTAAAGCTAATTCTCTTTGATCCTGAGGTCCAGGCTCTTAACCACTATCTACATGACTGTATGCATTTTTGAAAATCCGGCTCAAATCCTTTCTGAGAAGTGGAGGGAAGGTATAGATCTCCTTAATCTTTCACTTCTTTCATTCACTGCTTAATTTAACCCTGATCTGATCCCAAATCTGATTATCACTCGCCTACTCTGAATCTAATTAGAATGTGCTTCTGGTATTTTAAGTCCATCAGGATAGCCTGATATCAAAAGCCCTTATCTATCCATGTCTTTTCTCTATCACAGCTGTGATCAGTTGCTTGAGCTAATAAGGAGGGCGGGATTACTTGTCCTTCTAGATTTTTCTGCATGTCTAAAGCATTCCCACTACTTCTCCTCCTGTTCCCACTATTCCCCTTAGTGCTCCGATTATCAACCTTCAGATGTCAGTAACGGAAAGGATTAGGATGCGGCAGTGGGACCATTCTGCCAGGAAGCCACGCCTGGATGTTTCTCCCCAGTCATCTTTGTCCTGGCACAGAATCCCTCCCACACAGGGCTGCTGCTGCCTGAGGTTACGTGAAGAACATGGTGGCACTTACAGCAGTCACCCCGAACAGGAGCCGGAAGGACCTCTGCTCCCCAGGCTGAGAGATCCTCTGTTCCTTCTCCAGGTGCCATGCAAGAATAGCAAGATAGGCCTTTATTTCCTTCCTTCCTTCCTCCCTTCCTCCCTTCCTTCCTCTCTCCCTTCCATCCTTTCTTTTCCTTTCTTTCCTTCATTATTTCTTCTTTTTCTTTTTCTTTTTCTTCCTTTCTTTCTTTCTTTCTTTCCTTCTTTTTCTTTCTTTCTTTCTTTTCTTTCTTTCTTCTCTCTCTCTCTCTCTCTCTTTTCTTTTCTTTTCTTTTCTTTTCTTTCTCTTCTGAGACAGGGCCTCACTCTGTCACCCAGGCTGGAGTGCAGTGGCACGATCTCAGCTCACTGCAACCTCTGCCTCCCGGGTTCAAGTGATTCTTCCACCTCACCCTCCTGAGTAGCTGGGATTACAGGCATGCACCACCACTCCCAGCTAACTTTCGTATTTTTAGTAGAGGTGGGTTTTTGCCATGTTGGCCAGGCTGGTCTCAAACTCCTGGCCTCAAGTTATCTGCCCACTTCAGCCTCCAAAAGTGCTGGGATTATTACAGGTATGAGCTACTGTGCCCAGCCAGGATATGCCTTTTTAAAATATTTTCTGTTCTTCCTGGCATTATAGTCAGAGAGGGAGGTCTGTTGACTTTCTTCTGGAATTTACTGAGATTTTCTTTGTGGATCAGTCTATAGTCAACTTCTGTAAATATTCCATGGACATTTGAAAGAAAACCAGTATTTTCTGTTTGGGTACAAGCATTTTAGACACAGCACATACACACTACACACATATACCTACATATATGTTTGCATTCAACACACGCATCTGCTGAGTGGAATTTAATTGTGTTCTCAGAATACATCTAAGCAAAGCAAAGTTTATCAATGGAAAATATAAAGTCTTTTCTCAGCAGACCTAAAATAAATTATTGGAAGAAGCTGAACCTAGTTAAGGAAGAATGTGTCTCTATTTTTGGCCCTGAGGTTGGTCATGAAAACAATTACTCCTTATCAGATTTGAGAGACTAAGTGTTTTGCTAAGTGTTCTCTCGTCTCTTGTCCCTGGTGCATGTGAAGGAAGGGAAAGAGAGAACGCAAAAGTAATTGCAGTTTTTGCCATTGAAAGTAATGGCAAAGCCGGGTGGGGTGCAGTGGCTCATGCCTGTAATTGCAGCACTGTGGGAGGCCGAAGTGGACAGATCAACTGAGTTGAGGAGTTTGAAACCCACCTGCCCAACATGGTGAAACTCCGTCTCTACTAAAAACACAAAAATTAGCTGGACATGGTGGCTTATGCACCTACTTGGGAGGCTGAGGCAGGAGGATCACTTGAGCCCAGGAGGCAGAGGTTGCAATGAACCGAGATTGCAGCACTGCACTCCAGCTTGGGTGACAGAGTGAGACCCTGGGAAAGAAAGAAAGAAGGAAGGAAGGGAGGGAGGGAGACAGAGAGAGAGAGAGAGAGAAGAAAGAAAGGAGGAAGAAAGGGAGGGAAGGAGGGAGAGAGAAAGAAAGAAAGAAGGAAAGAAAGAAAGAAGGAAGGAAGGAAGGAAAGAAGGGAGGGAGGGAGGGAAAGAGGGAGAGAGAGAGAAAGAAAGAAAGAAGAAAGAAGGAAGGAAGGAAAGAAGGGAGGGAGAGAGAAAGAAAGAGAAAGAAAGAAAGAAAAAGAGAGAAAGAAGAAAGAAAGGAAGGAAGGGAAGGAGGGAGAGAAAGAAAGGAAGGGAGGGAAGGAGGGAGAGAGAAAGAAAGAGAAGAAGGAAGGAAAGGAGGGAGGGAGGGAGAGAAGGAGGGAGAGAGAAAGAAAGAAAGAAGAAAAGGAAGGAAGGGAAGGAGGGAGAGAAAGAAGGAAGGAAGGGAAGGAGAGAGAGAAGGAAGGAAGGAAGGAAAGGAAGAAAGGAAGGAAGGGAAAGGAAAGGAAAGGAAGAGGACAAAAACTGCAAATATTTTTGCACCAACCTAATAGAAATAGCAAGCACAGGAGCAGCAATGGGATGTCGTCACTGAGACGTACAGAATGCCACTAAAGGCTCCTGTTTCCCACTAATGTTCATTACTTTGTTCATTGAGTGCTGAAGTAGACCCTTGCTGTGATCTACCCACTTGCTATCCATTACTCCGACTTCCTTCTGGGGAGAGTTACCCACCCCCACTCTTAATCCATCTTGTTCAGCTGGGGCTCACTCCAGAGGTGGGTATGGGGCTGGAGTCCTGAGCATCACAGTCCCCAGGCCACACTGACTGATGCAAGGTAGACACTTGACCCAGGCAAAGATAGAGAGACACAATAAGACTTTGACTGAGACCCCTGCCCAAGAGATACATGCATACCCATTGAACTTGAACAAGGAAGAATGTGAGGCTGGAGCTGCTCGCAGCCACTTTGCCCCCGGGAGGAGAGAGCCCATCTGAGCAGGGACCCAACACTGAGAGGGAGAAACGGGATTGGCGGCATCATTTCAGATCCTTCGCCATGCTCCGTCTGCTTGTAGAAGCTGCCCTCGGACTTTCCAGTTATATGAGCCAATAATGTTATTTAATCCAATTTGGTTGTGTTGTGGGTCATTTGTAATGGAAAATCCTGACCGTCTACAGTGCCTGTGGTGCGTGCTAGACACCTGAAGGAAGAAGGTATAAATATGAACAAGAAACAGTCCCTCCTCTCAAGGATCGAACAATGGAGTGAGACCAGCACAGATCTCCGACCATAATGAAAACACCACTTGACAACGGCCGTAATAAATGTGTGAACCAAGTGCCAGCAGACCCAGAGGGGAAATGAGTAACCAGCCTTTTGGTTGCCTGTCTGCAGAAGGCGTTCTGCAAGGTGGGGTTTCGGGGTGCTGTGCATGGGGAGTCGAATCTGAGAAGAGGCAGCTGGCTTTCTCGGGGCGTTACAAGGCCCATCAGCAAGGGTTTCCCATCCCAGTGCACATCCAATCAATCGAGCTCCTGTTCCAATCATACCTGGTAGGGATTTAATTGCTTTGGATTGATTTTTGCCAGTGGTGCCTTTCAAGCCCCTAGCCTGGGGTTGGAGAGAGATTAGTCACATCAGGGGAGGCTCCCTACTGACAACAGCAAAAATCATCAGAGAGTGAAGACGATTTCAGCTAGTCTTTCAAATCAGCCTCCCAGACTGTACCTAGGATGTGAGCAGCCATTTTAACAGATGGTGACCTGGGAGCTTCGGAGCAGTGTAAACCCAGCGCTGTTAGTCATGGGAGCTGTTGTTTGCTGTGTGCTCACGATATATTGACTCTGGGTTCTTCATATACATTCCAGGATATGCTCAGCTTTGCAAACCAGGACACAGGGCCAATTTCATCAGTTATTTGTCACTGGCACAATGCATGGGCCTTATCTGCTATTGATGACTGGTATCATTGCCCCTGTATACAGTGTCTCATTTCAGCCTCATGACAACATTGAGACATATGCCCCATTGTACCCATTTTACAGATGAGGCAAGAGAAGTTACCTGCAAAGCTGAGAAAAGGCGGAGCTGAGATTTGGTCTTGGGGCCATCCTGTTGCTCCTGTGGTTCCATTTATGGATTATTTCACAGGATGAGATGTTTCTTTAGCTGAGTCTTTGTATCCCTTGCTCTCTTTCCACTGTTAGGTGGTAAGCTTACTCCGAGGACTGGGTGTGGCCTAGAACCCTGTCATGAAACCCCTGGAGGGCTGTGTGCACTGCTGTTCTCACACTTGCCATCAATGTGGGGTCCGTGAGCAGCCAAAGGCATCCCCCGGGAATGTACAGAGGGTGTCGTGCTTCAGGAGTCCAAAGAGGGAGACATTCGTCCTTCAGTGTGGCAAGCAGACCCCATCGGGGCAGCAGACACTCTGTCCCTCCAGGGGACGCCAGATCTCTGCTGTGCTGGGGGATGAGATGTGACTGAACAAACCTCTAACCTCACCTGGAATGTTTCAGAGACAGCTTTGAGCAGAATTGGAGAGAGGGCCCAGCCAATGGGGTCCCTTCTCATCTCCCACTCAGCCGGGATGCGAAGCTCGGATTTTCTGTTTACTTTTCAAAGGCTTTTTTGAACACTAGATTTAGGGTATTGGAGAGGAATGGGATTCCGTTCCTAACCTTGAGGGCTGTCCCTGTCAAAGAGAGAGAAAGACGTGTAAATAATCAAAATACCATCCAAATTCCGTGATGGCTCTTGGCATATATGTGTAGAGTGCTCTGAGAACATGGGAGAGGGAATAATGAACTCAGCTGAGGAGTTCATTTCAGGGGAAATGTAATGAGCATGGGGGCTCAGTTTGACCTGGTCCTTGAAGGATGAATGAGTCAGAGTAGGAGGCACGGGCATTTCAGGCAGATGGGACTGAGCAGGTCAAGGCACAGAGATTCCGAGTGCACGTGGTGTGTTCAGGAGGAGTAAATCGTCCCGCAGAACTACATCATGAGTTGGGGGAACGTGCAGCTGAAAAGTAACAGATTCATTCATTCATTCATTTACTCACTCATGATTCTTTTCCTTCATCCAGCAAGGAGGTAATTGTTCAGAGGCTGTAATGGGCCAGGCACGGGTCAAACAGAAAAATCGACTAGACTCAGTGACAGTCCAATCTTCCCATTCCGGGATGCTTAGCAGATGGGGGATTCTGTCCCCACCAACAGGGTCCAGGTTTAAAGGGAATGTTAGGTCACCTAAAATCTTTCTTTACAAGGTGAATGTTAAACTTCAAGTGTGGTTACTCCTGAAAAGTGAGAAACACTGGAACGACAATGTCAAGGGGCTGTTTCGACAGTGGTTCACGTGGGATTTGCTACGTGGGTGTAAAGGTGGGAGGGACACAGCCCTAAACCTTGAAGTGGAAATGGTGGCAGAAGCCTGGCAGCCAGTGAATGTGGTTTTTTTGCACCATCCCCCATCCCCCAACAGCATCTGGCAACATCTGACAGGCTACCTGCCGTTGCATTCAGAGGATGGGCTCTGAATTCAGATTGCTGGGCACATTCTATCAGCAATACCACTTCCTGGCTGTCACTTCCCCTCTCAGATCCTGCTCTTCCACATGGATGAAATGGGGTCATAATAACACCCAACCCGCAAGATAGTTGTGATCTTATGAGATGCAAACGAATGACTACATGAAAAAGGTTCAGACCAGCAGCTGCTGCAGCGTGAAACTGCCATTAGTGCTACCCAGAACCATGCTAGACCCACCAAAACATTGCTTGTTGGAGTGA
Organism: Cacajao melanocephalus; assembly: GCA_963573385.1. Classification (NCBI taxonomy): domain Eukaryota; kingdom Metazoa; phylum Chordata; class Mammalia; order Primates; family Pitheciidae; genus Cacajao; species Cacajao melanocephalus. The sequence continues at coordinate 22,856 of CAUYLG010014519.1, forward strand.
ATAGCAAACCCCAGGTACCATCTCTTCCCTGAGGTCTTTCCCCCTCCAAAATGTATTGGCCCTTGGGACAGGAAGCTAGCTACTCAATGCTGGATGCAAAGATTAAGGCAGCAATGGAATGAGGGCCTTCTGCCTCTGCCCCTTGCCCAAGGTCAGGGACACTGTTCTCACCACTAAATAAACTTCACGCCTGGAGGCTCCAAGAGGAACATATTTTTCCAGAAAAATGTGGCTGCGGCTCCTCCCCAGTATGAAAATAGATCGCCTGGGACTGGAGTAGTTAATGAAGATGATAATTAGAATTGCTTATTAGGACCTGTCTTCTGAAGTTCATTTGTGCTTTTAATAGAATCTACAACACATCTGCTTAGCAGAGATGACAGATCTTCCTGATTTGGTGTATTTTAAGACAAGATCTTTGCGCCCTGGCTGTTCCTGGTCTCCCTCCCCCATGTCTGCCATCTGCGGCTGCAGTGACCTTCCCCCATGGCAGGAGCCTGGAGGTTGCGACCAGAAAATGCCCTTCTTCTTGCCAGGGAACCCCCTCTCCACCTAAATGGGGTAATAATAACACCCAACCCGCAAGATAGTTGTGATCTTATGAGATGCAAACGAATGACTCCACCAGCCAGAGAGATGTCTCATCTCTTTCTGAGGAATAACAGTCCCATCTACGGCCACCATCCCCCATGCTCTCCAGCCGTCCTGCCTGTAATGGGTTGAATTGTTTGTGCCCCCATCCCAAATTCATGCCTACCTGGAACTATAGAACCTTATTTGGGAACAAGATCTCTGTGGTTATAACTAGTCAAGTTAAGATGACTGGATGAGGGTGAGCCCTAATCCAAGGCCCGATGTCCTTGTAAGAAGGCCATGTGGAGACACAGGGAGGAGGCTGTGGGACCACATAGGCAGAGATTGGAGTGAGGTAGCCACAAGCCAAGGAGTGCCAATAGACCACCAGAAGCTGGGAGGAGCCAGGAAAGATTCTCCCCTGAAGTCTTCAGAGGGAGCATGGCCCCGACACCTCAGTCTCAGACATCTAGCCCCTAGAACGGGAAGAAGATACCTTTCCATTGTTCTGAGCCGTCTGCTTTGTAGCACTTTGTTACAGCAGCCCTAAGCAAGTTTTTTTTCAGTTTCTCAAACCTGCCCAGCTCTCTCCCAACTCCGTGCCCTTGCACCTGCTGCTCCCTCTGCCTGGAACTCTCAGCCTCTCCTCCCCACTCAGCTCTTCTCCTGTCCCATCCCCACATCACCCGTCCAGCCCCTGCTTAACAGCGCTTTGCGCATAGATGACTGTGTAATGAATGACGTCACTGAAAACAGAACACAAACATCCCAATCTCCCCGGGGTTCGGCTAGAGCCCCTGCCTCAGTCTCATAAGCTCCTGGTCAAGGTCTGTGTCCATCTTGTCATCCTTCTGTCCCTGGAGCCTGGCGGGAAATTAACATACAAGAATTTGTAGAAGAGTCTGGCACAGTGGCTCACAGCCTTGATGCAGAATAAATCTCCCCACTCACAGATCTCACAAAACAACAGACCTTCAAGGCAAAGGAGGAGGGAGAGGGGAGCAAAGGACGCTGAGAGGCCTCCACGCTCTGCCGATCGCAGGGCCCTGAGCCTGGCTGCTCACACCTGGCACACCTGGCTGCTGGTCTGAGTCTTTTTCATGCAGGAACTCATTTGCATCTCACAACATCACAACCATCTTGTGGGTGGGGTGTTATTATCCCATTTCATCCGTGGGAAGACCGAGGTCTGAGAGGAGAAGTGATAGGCAGAAAGTAATTCCAGCACTTTGGGAGGTCAAGGCAGGAGGACGGCTTGAGCTCAGGAGATCAAGACCAGCCTGGGTAACATCTTTTGCCCCCGTCTCTGCTAAAAATAAAAAATTAGCCGGGCATGGTGGCGTGTGCCTGTAATCCCAGCTGCTCAGAAAGCTGAGGTGGGAGGCTCCCTTCTGTCCAGGAGGTTGAGGCTGCAGTGAGCTGTGATTGTGCCACTGCACTGCAGCCTGGGCGACAGACTGAAACTGTGCCTCTTTCAAAAAAAAAAAGAATTGTTGAAGGACAACACAATTGATCCTATAATTGCTAGACCCAAAGGATTCCAGAGGTCCTTCCAGCCCTTCCAAGGCCTTGGGCCTCATTCCATGAGCGTCTGGACACCTAACCTGAGGCTTCAGGCATGGAATTAAAAAAAAAAAATCTTTCGAGATGGAGTTTTGCTCTAGTTGTCCAGGCTGGAGGGCAATGGCGCAATCTCAGCTCACTGCAACCTCCGCCTCCCAAGTTTAAGCAATTCTTTTGCCTTAGCCTCCCGAGTAGCTGGGATTACAGGCATGCACCACTATGGCCAGCTAATTTTGTATTTTTAGTAGAGACTGGATTTCTCCATGTTGGTTAGGCTGGTCTCAAACTCCTGACCTCCAGTGATCTGCCCACCTTGGCCTCCCGAGGTGCTGGGATTACAGGCTTGAGTCACCGCGCCTGGCCCAGGCATGGAATTTATGCTGGCCTGAGCCATGGGGAGATCCTGGTCTGTAGACACCTCTTGAGATCAGTGGAGATATAGAATGATGGAGAATGCCGTTATTGCCGTGGCATAAATATGGAAGACAGAAAAGAAGCCGGATGTGGAGTGAGGCTGGCCACGCCCCTGCCTCCCTGGTGGACTGCTGACCTTGAAGTTCCCTTCTCTTGAATCCCAAGTTCAGGCTTGTTTTTTCTAGGCCTCCTCGGCCACAGTGCTTGGCCGAGGCCCAGCCAGGGCTTCCATCCGGGGAGCAGCCAGGCTCAGGGCCCTGTGATCAGTGGAGCGTGGAGGCCTCTCAGCATCCTTTGCTCTCCTCTCCCTCCTGTTTTGCCTTGAAGGTCTGTTGGTGAGATCTCTGAGAGTGGGGAGATTTCTTTTGCACCGCGGCTGTGAGTGGGCTGAGAGGGAAGCAGAGGATAAAAGCTGTGCTAGACTTAGACCAGGGAACCAAAATAGAAATCTCAAGACCATTTGGTTCCCCTGGGACTCTGGCCTGGCGCTAATGGCAGAGTTACCGTTGGGTCCTCCGGGGGAGGGGGGTGTACCCTACAGCTGGGCTCCAGGTGAGGCAAGCTTTTTGACTTCTCTGTGCCTGTTTCCAGCTCTGTGGAGTAGGAAAACTACTGGCTTCCATCTCACAAGGACGCTGAGAGGATGAAATGACAGAGCACATAGTTGTCCCTAGACTGATGTCAGGTGCTGCTGTTTGTGCGGTTAATGACAACAGCAGTCATCCTATCAGGTGCCTTCGCTAGGACTCTGACTTCTGGCTCCGCTTTACCGGGGTTCTTTAAAGACACTCCACACCCACCCCGGGCATGGAGGTATTGGGGTGAAGGACAGTAGGTAGATCAGCTGGCATGGCCCCGCGTCTGGGGCTTGTCGCTGGCTGTGTCCTCAGCTTTACTGGGCTGAGCCGGTCATGTGTGTAAGGCTGTGGACTGCACTTGGACAGTTGGAGAGGAGACAGACACGATTCCACTGCAGGGAGGACAGCAGTGAGCAGGCGCAGCATTGCGTAAGCATGGCATCGTATAGGCATGGCATTGCATACACGGGCGTAGCATAGGCAGGCATCGCATACCCAGGCATCACATAGGCAGGCATCACATACCCGGGCATCACATAGGCATGCATCGCATACCTGGGCATCACATAGGCATGCATCACATATGCAGGCATCGCATAGGCACAGCATCACATATGCAGACATCACATATGAAGGCATCGCATACACACGGCATCACATATGCACAGCCGGGGCTGTGTCTGAGGCCACTGGAGGGAACTGTTCTTAGACCCAATGGTTGGCTTTACTGCTGATTAATATGGCATTTATTGGGCAGTTAGAGGGTACAAGGCTGTGGGCTTTCTAACACCTTCCTGATATGGGAGCTATTTTATAGATAGGGAGACTGAGGCTCAGAGTTAGAGCAATCATCTAGGGCCACTCATACACAAGACCTGGGATTTGAACCCAGGATTACTGACTCCAGAGGCTGAAATCTTACCCACTTGCCATTTGGCATTCTTGAAGAGAATGTCTAACCATTGCCACTTTTCCACTGAGGGGACTGGAGTCGTGTAGACCCAGAACATCTGGGCACACTTTGAGTTTGGAAAGGGGAACCCAGTAGGCTCCTCTGCAGCTGTCTTCATCTCTGCTTGTCCTTCCAGAAATGGGGCCAAGAGGAGCCGGGCATGGTGGTGTGTGCCTGTAGTCCCTGCTACTAGGGAGGCTGGGGTGGGAGGATCTCTTGAGCACAACAGCTCAAGGCTACAATAAGTTATGAGCATGTCAGTGCACTCCAGCCTGGACAACAGAATGAGACCCCAACTCTAAAAAAAATAATGACTAAATAAAAATAATAAACAGAAATGGGGCCAAGATATGAGAACTGAATCAGGGTGGGGGCGTCTGGTCTACTTACTGATTTTTCCCTTGTTGGTCTGTCTCCCCGACCCCATCTTGGGGGCCCCAGTGGTATTGTTGGTACCCACAAAATGCTAGACAGGAAGCCAGATTCCCCTTGTCCGGTTCCTGCTAACACCTTGGGATGTGTCCTGGTGAGAACTCCAGACTTGCCAAAGCCATGCCAGCTGGATCCTATTCTAGCCACAGGTTGGGATGAAAGCTTAGTATTCCAATTCCCACCGTCCCCTTCCTGCCTGTCTTGACCCTTCCAATTTGCTCCTTTAAATCTCCACTTCCCTTTTGTGCAGTTCCAAGCTCTTCCAGGCTCTGAGGATTTTTTTTTCTCACTTCTCAGGGTGAGCGTGCGACCTTTCATTGCCTTCCCTGTGTGAGCACAATTCAGGGGTCAGACTCTGGACTCTTTATGGAACCTCAACGCAGGGGCTGCGAGTGTATATTCTGCACAGCGAGGCTCTAATTACAGGCTGCATGCTGGAGACTAGTCATTTTGTGAGTCATTAGGATGTGTGGCTGGGGCTTTATAATATCTTTTGATGAGTTCTGTAATTTTTCTATCTTCACCTATGCTAGCAGTTTCAGTGACGCAGAACAGGACAGTAGGGCTGGCAGATGTCACAGCCCCTGGGCTCTTTCCGGATCGGAATTGAAAGGGTCCTCTCTGCATTCCAAGGAGAGAAATATTGATTCTGATTGGGTTCGAGGGCTTCAAAGCTGGCATGTGTCTCATCTCTTGCTAATCAATATTCTGAAGCGGTGGTTGTGGGTAATGTTTGAGTACTTGCTTCTGTTCTCCTTCATGTTGGCAAATTACAGGCTTTCAGGTGAGACTCCCGTCATTTTGCAGTGGCTGCGAGGAGCGGGTTTAATTAGCGCACAGACCTGCTGGAAAAATCCAGTGTTATTAAGAGCCTTGTTCCACGTGGCGGCTGCTGGGTTGTACCGGTCTCCTGCCCTCAGCCCCCTCCTTCCTGCAGCCACCCAACACCCACCCGGCATTACTTTGCCATTAATCCCAAGGTATCCAGGTAAGAAGGACAGAGAGGTAAGATAACTCACATGGAAGGTAGAATGTCCAGATTTTTCCCCAAGGAGATGAAAGACTCAGGGTCTCATCTCCATGGAAAATCCCAGTATCTAACCAGGAGCACTGGGCCTGGCCGTGGCCCCTTGCCTTTGATCTTCAGAGGACTGCTGGGCAGACTCCTAGAAAGCAGGGTCTAAGGGCTGGATCCTGGGAACATTCAGGCCCTTCTACTTAAAAGCAAAAAGACCACAGGCTTTGGAGTTAAGTCAGGGTGAAGGGTGAGTCCCAGCTCTGCTCCTCACTTGCTGTGTGACTTTAATCAAATGGCTTAACTTCTCTGGCCCTCAGTTTCCTCAATGGTTTTTTGTTTTTATTGAGATGGAGTTTTGCTCTGTTGCCCAGGCTGGAGTGCAGTGGCGTGATCTCGGCTGACTGCAACCTCTGCCTACTGGGTTCAAGCAATTCTCCCCTCTCAGCCTCCCAAGTAGCTGGGATGACAGGCACGTGCTACCACACTGGCTAACTTTTGTATTTTTAGTAGAGACAGGATTTCACCATGTTGGCCAGGCTAGTCTCGACCTTCTGACTTTAAGTGATCTGCCTGCCTGGGCCTCCCAAAGTGCTGGGATTATAGGTGTGAACCACCACCCCCAGCCTTCCTCATCTGTTAAATGGGGTTCATGACAGTGACTCCCTCATGAGTTGCGGTGATGCTTCATGAGATGAAGAGCTTCACATCTGGCACAATTAATGGCCCGTAGTCAGCATTCGATCGAGGGCATTTGCTGTAAAAGTTGTACAGCGCTGTGTGTCACCGTGGCCGCACTGTTTTCATTATTACATATACGAATCTTACTCCACAACCAATTGTGCAAGAAATCTCACCAGAGTAATAAGAAATTAATACTCATCGTATGAGGGCCGGGCGCGGTGGCTCACACCTGTAGTCCCAACACTTTGGGAGGCTGAGGCAGTCAGATCACAAAGTCAGGAGTTCAAGACCAGGCTGACTAACATGGTGAAACCTCGTCTCTACTAAAAATATGAAAATTAGCCGGGCATGGTGGCCCATGCCTGTAATCCCAGCTACTCGGCAGGCTGAGGCAGAAGAATTAGTTGAACCCGGGAGGCGGAGGTTGCCGTGAGCTGAGGTCATGCCACTGCACTGCAGCCTGGGCAAGAGAGCGAGACTCCATCTCAAAAAAAGAAAAAAAAAAGAGAAAGAAAGAAATTATTGCATGGATGGATGGTTGGATGGATAGATGAACAAATGGACAGATGAATGGATGGATGGATAAATGGATGGACAGATAGATGAATGGATGGGTGGATGGATTCATCCGTCCATTCCCTCTGTCACCTGCTATGCACTAGGCATTATTCAAGTAGTTGGAGATAGAATAATAAGACAGACAAAGCTTCTGCTTTCAGAAAGACTGTATTTTCTTTTTCTTTTTTTTTTTTTTAATAGAAATAGGGTTTCTCCATGTTGGTCAGGCTGGTCTCGAACTCCCGACCTCAGGTGATCCACCCACCTCGGCCTCCCAAAGTCCTGGGATTGCAGGCGTGAGCCACCGCGCCCGGCCAGAAAGACTGTATTCTAAAGGGGAGAGTCAGATGTTCAACAAGAAAACAAATGGCACAAGTCATTTCTGGTAGCAGTAAGGGCTGTGAAGGAAAATAAAGTGGGGAAGAGGGATGCAGAATAACGGGGGCTGCTGTTTCACATAGGGTGGTCTCTGATAAAGCAACATTTGAGAAGGCCTTGAGGGAGGGGAGGAAGTGAGCCATGCAGAGATCTGAGGGAAGAGAAGAGAGAACAGAAGGCCAGCATGGCTAAACCGGAGTGTGGGGGACGAGGAAGTGTGAGAGGAGGTGAGGTCAGAGGGAGCCAGGGGCCTTTCAGGCTTTTGGAAGACTTTGTGTTCCTCCCAGTGAAATGAGAAGCCAATGGTGGGCTTTGAGAAGAGGACAGACTGGATCTGACATATATTTATGTTGTGTTGAAAATAGACTCTAGGGAGGAAATGCAGGTGCCGGGGACAAATAAGGAAGCTATTGCAATAATCTAGGCATGAGTTTGTGGTGGTTGGGACCAGAGAGAGAGCAGTGCATGGTGGGGCAAAGGAGTGAGATTCAGCATCTAGTTCAGAGGTAGAGCCAGCAGAACTGACTGGCAGGTTGGATGTGGGGTAGGAGAAAAAAAGAAGTCATGGATGATTCCAGAGATGCACCTTTGAGTAACTGGAAGGGAAGCACTGTCATTTATTGAAATGGAGAAGACAGATGCAGGAGCAAGTTTAGAAGAGGTGGGCCAGGAGGAAATCAGGAGCTTAGTTTGGGGCATGCTAAGTTGGAGATGTCTGTTAATCATCTGAGAGTTGATTGTCCAAACTTCAAGGGAGCGGTCAGGGCTGGTCATATCCATTTGGGAATCATCAGCATATAGATAGCATTTAAAGCCTTGATACCAGACAAGTGTCAGATAGAGAGTACAGATAGAGAATCCAAGGATTGAGCTCTGGAGGCCTCCAGCATTTGGAGATCAAAAGGGGAAAGAGGATCCAACAAAGCCTACTGAAAAGGAGCAGCTGGTGAGGTAGGAAGAAACCAGCGGAGAAGTGACATGTATCCGAGAAGAGAGAGATCAACTATTAGATGCTGCTGAGAGATTAAGCAAGAGGGGCTGGAAAGTTGACCATTGGATTTAAAAATGTCATTGGTGACCTTGAGCTGTTTCAGAGGAATGGTGGCATGAATCACTAGATGGCCGACTGGATGGATGGATGGATGGAGGGAGGGAGGGAGGGTGGAGGGGATGGATGGAGGGATGGATGGAGGGATGGATGGATGGATGGATGGAGGGA
>CAUYLG010014522.1:0-19757 GCA_963573385.1 Cacajao melanocephalus
GACCCACACAAACCGGGGCACAGATATAGATTGCTCTACTTGTTTGATTAATGAATATCTTTCTGATCCTTATTTTCCTTATCTGCCATATGATAGAGTTAATATATATATATATATATATATATATAATGTGACATGATTAAATCAAGCTTATTAACATAACCATGACCTTGCTTACCTATCATTTTTATGGCAAGACATTTGAAATTTAGTCTCTTAGTTACTTTATTATTATATATATTATAATATTTATTATATATATCATATATAATTATTATATATAATTACTATATATATTATTATATATGATATATATTTATTATATATAATATATATTATACATTATTATATTTCTTTGTATCATCAACAGAATAAAACTTTTAAAATAATAGCATTTTTAATAGCATCAAAAACATTAAGTGCTAAAAAATAGACCTAAAAAAACTTATGCACCAGGAATATATAAAACCTTACTGGGATAAATTAAACACTATTTGAATAAAGGAAGAGAAATGTCATGTCCGTAGATAGAAAGACTTCTCAAATTGATATATAAATTCAATATTATCTCAATAGAATTCTAGAAATTATTTCTTTTTGTAGAAGGAAATATAAATATAAAAAATTAATAGATATATAAATAGGCTCAAAATAGCCAAGAGCAAAGTTAGAAACATCTACCATACCAAAAATTTTTATAAAACTACAGAAATTAAGGCGATGTATTGGTGTAAGATATAAACAGACCAATTGGACTGAATAGTCCAGGGTTAGAACCACAGAGAAAAGGATACTTGATTTTGACAAAGTTGGCACTATAGAGCAGTGGTGAAAAGAAATAATAAAGACATTTTACTAGTTGAGACGAAAAAGAAGACAAAGCAATTTTTTATATGGGCAAGAAATTTGAATAGGCACTTCAGCAAATAGGAAAGAGCAAAACAGTCAATAGCTTTTTAAAAGTTGCTCAACATTGTTATTGCTCAGGGAAACATGAATTAAAGCATCAACAGAATACCAGCACGGTTAGAATGAAGACACAAACATACACCCTGATGACATCATATGAGAGCATGGATGTGGAATAACTGAAACCTCATACGCCATTGATGAAAATAGAAATGTAAATTGGTACAATCACTTTTGAAAACTGTTTAACATGATATCTTAAATTTGAACATGATCCAACATTTTCACTCCTAGATATATAACAAACAGAAAGTTTTACACGACCCAGAAGATGTGTACAATAATGTTTATAGCAGCATTATTCATAATAACTCCAGACAAAAACAATACTAATGTCTGCCAGCAGTCAAAATGTTAAATAAATTGTAGTTTGCTATGAAATATCATTATATGATAGAATACTAAACAGAAGTAAACTTAATAAACATCAGATGCTACAATCAAATCAATGAATCTCACAAGAAAAAAACATCTGAATGAAAGAAATGCACACAAAGATGTATGCTGCATGATTTATTTTGTGTGAAGCTTTTGAAAACAGGCAATTTACAATGCTTGAAATCAAAGTAGTATTACCTTTGGAGAGGAGAGCAAGGTTGTGAAGGAAAGGGCTTCTGTTGAGCAGGTATCTTAATTTCTTGGTCTGTGTAGTGTTCACTTTGTGGTAATTTATTAGGTTGTAATCTTAAGATATGTGCAGTTTCCTGTGTATATGTTATATCTCAATAACAAAAATGTCTTATCTAGAAATCTCAATATTATCATGTCTCTTCACAGCATGAAATCTTTCAATGGCTCCACCATGTCTTAAGGATAAAATATAGACTTCATGAAACCCTTTGAGTTGATTTCTTACCCTTATTTTCCACGCTTGTCATTGAGATAACCGGTCTTTGAAACACAAAACTGCAGTTTCACAGATTCTCTTTTTTATGACTTTGCTCTTGACATACAGTTTGAAATTTATAAAATAGCCCTTCCTTGTCCACTTAGCTAATTCTACTCACTTGTAAACTACCACCTCCTCCTGAAAGCCATATGACAACCCCTAGCCTAGGTTAGTTTCTCTTATTTGTGTTCCATAGGACTCTGTTACGCCTCAGAAACAGCTCTTACAACTATTTTAAATAGCAGTTGTACAGGTCTATCTTTCCCTAGAAATTAGTAATGCATAATTCCCTAAGCCTTATGGAAACACAATTCTTGCCACAGAGTAAACACTTTATAAGTATTATCAAATTAAATTGTCTGCCTGGCAAACGGTTGGAAAACAGCTTAGGTTGTAAACAGTCAGCTTGTTTATGCATATTCTCCAGTTGTGATGTACTTGGAAAGAGCTGCATAGAGGAAGCTTAACTAAAAGTTTTACTTACGCAAATATTAAATTCACAGTGATTGAAAGTAAAGGCATCTTTTTCTAGTTTCCTCAATTTGATTGCTAGTCCTCCTTTCCTGGGTAGGTCTAATGAGTTTTAATGAAATCAGCAATGTTTTAAATTAGGCATTAGATAATATATATCTTATTAATCAAAATTGATAATATAAAATTTATAAAGCTGAAACGCAATGGTTTTATATATATTTTGAATGTTTTTAAACATTTTATCACAAATAAATGTCACCCAAATCGATACTTTTTAAAATCAAGGTCTTAATTTTTTAATAATTTTTTCAGGGCATATTTCACATGACTATATATGATAAGCATTATTGAATAAATTTCAAAGCTCTTACATTTAATTACTGTCACAGTAAGGTATCCAAAATGCTATTTCAACATTTGAAGAACAGCAGATTAAGAAAGAATAGCAACAGGCCACCTGCAGTCCCATGCTTTGGAGGCTGAGGCAGGAGGATTACTTGAGAACAGGAGTTTGAGACCAGCCCAGGCAAAATAGTGAGAACCCTGCCTCTACAACAAACTTAAATATTATCCTGGTGTGGTGGTGCATACCTGTAGTCCTAGCAAGACACTAAGGCAGGAAGATCACTTGAGCTAAGAGTTCAAGGTTATAGTGAGCTATGAACATGCCTCTGCACTCTAGCCTGAGTAAAGAGTGAGAACTTGTCTCTAATAATAATAATAACATATTTTTTTAAAGACCAGCAAAAAAGAATCTCACTACAAGTAACATGATGAGACTCTTTCCTCATATAACCAACAGCAATGATACTGCCATGCGTTTTACTGTGCCTATCAAAGAGCAAAGATGTTCAACAGTATCTGTGGCCCACTATAAGCAACTTTCACAAAACTGTAATTTAACAGATCTCAAATATCTTTAAATGTCTTGCAAAGACATACACATAAAGGCTTTCTCTAGAAATCCAAAATGCTTTTTTTTTGCAGCAGCAGAAGTAGCATTCTGTAGCTGGTAAACAGAAAAAGCACCTTAAGAATAATTGGTTATTTGTCCTTCCAACAATGATTTTCTTACCAAATGTGCAAGCTAGGACTGTTTTATTTCCTGTACAGAAGTCTTATACAAAAAGATAAGTTTTATCTGAAGGGTATAGAGCTCTCTCAAAATCTAAAGACTATCAGGTGTGGAAGGGGAAGTACATAAGCCTCAGGATTATATACATGTGAATCTAAATGACGCTGGATGCACAGAAATGGGCTCTTATCTCTGCTTTTTGCACATATAATTTTATTCTATTTCTTTCTACAGACTGGTTTCTTCTGCACACCATTGCATTTCGTGGACAGTATCTGTTTGAAGTTCCTGAAATTATCACAGTTACACTTACACAAAATGCTGACACACTCCTCCATGTGTGTGTATGTGTATGTGTGTGTGTGTATACAACATACATCATAGACAAATTTACGAACACCCACTAAGGGAATAAAACCTAACTGGCCTTACTTGGTTCAGGTGCACAATTTTGGATAAAGTACCAATAATTAGATGACTAAGATGACTTAGTAAAAGCATAGTTTCTGTGAGTCTCCCGCAGACCTATGAGTCTACAGGGTATGTGTTTATCTAAAAGACAAAATGGAAAATTGAAAGTCTAACCAAAAATGCTAATAAATGTCTATTAGGTCAAGAATAAAAGCTTTTTTAAAAAATCCACATGCTTAAATCTTTAATCTTTCTTGAATTAATTTTTGAATAAGGTGTAAAGAATGGATCCACTATGCTTTCTGCATATGGTTATCCAGCTTTCCCAACACCTTTTATTAAACAAGGAATCCTTTCCCCATTACTTGTTTTTGTCAGGTTTGTCAAAGATCAGATGATTGTAGGTGTGTGGCATTATTTCTGAGACCTCTGTTCTGTTACACTGATCTCTGTCTCTGCTTTGGTACCAGTACCATGCTATTTTGATTACTGCAGCCTTGTATCATAGGTTGAAGTCAGGTAGCGTGATGCCTCCAGCTTTGTATTTTTTTGCTTAGAATTACCTTGTTTATGTGGGCTCTTTTTTGTTCCATGTGAAATTTCAGGTGGTTGTTTTCAGTTTTGTGAATAAAGTCAGTGGTAGCTTGATGGGGACAGCACTGAATCTACAGATTACTTTGGGCAGTATGGCAATTTTCCTGATATTGATTCTTCCTAACCATGAACGTGGAATGTCTTTCCATTTGTTTGTGTCCTCTCTTATTTCCTTGGGCAGTGGTTTGTAGTTCTCCTTGAAGAAGTCCTTCACATCTCTTGTAAATTTTATGCCTAGGTATTTAATTCTCTTTGTAGCAATTGTGAATGGGAGTTCACTCATAATTTGGCTTTCTGTGTGTCTGTTATTGGTGTATAGGAATGCTTGTGATTTTTGCACATGGATTTTGTATCATGAAACTTTGCTCAAGTTGCTTATCAGCTTAAGGAGATTTTGGACTGAGATAATGGGGTCTTCTAAATATACAATCATGTTACCTGCAAATAGAGGCAATATGACATCCTCTTTACCTATAGGAATACACTTTATTTCTTTTTCTTGCCTGATTGCCACGGACAGAACTTCCAATACTATATTGAATAGGAGTGGTGAGAGAGGGCATCCTTGTGCTGCTTTTCAAAGGGAATGCTTCCAGTTTTTACCCACTCAGTATGACATTGGCTGTGGGTCTGTCATAAATAGTTCTTACTATTTTGAGATACGTTCCATCGATACCCAGTTTATTGAGTTTTTAGCACAATGGGCTGTTGAATTTTGTCAAAAGCCTTCTCTGCATCTATTGAGATAAGCATGTGGTTTTCTTCTTTGGTTCTGTTTATGTGATGGATTACATTTATTGATTTGAGTATGTTGAACCAGGCTTGCATCCCAGAGATGAAGCCAATTTGATCGTGGTGGATAAGCTTTTTGATGTGCTGTTAGATTCAGTTTGTCAGTATTTTATTGAGGATTTTTGCATCAATGTTCATCATGGTTATTGGCCTGAAATTTTCTTTTTTAGTTATGTCTCTGCCAGGTTTTGGTATCAGGATGATGTTGGTCTCGTAAAATGAGTTAGGGAGGATTCCCTCTTTTTGTATTGTTTGGAATAGTTTCAGAAGGAATTGTACCAGCTCCTCTTTGTATGTCTGGTAGAATTCAACTGTGAACCCATCTGGTCCTAGGCTTTTTTTTGGTTGGTAAGCTATTAATTGCTGCCTCAATTTCAGATATTGTTACTGGTCTATTCAGGGATTCAACTTCTTCTTGGTTTAGTCTTGGGAGGGTGTAAGTGTACAGCAATTTATCAATTACTTCTAGATTTTCTGGTTTATTTCTGTAAGGTGTTTATAGTATTCTGTGATGGTAGTTTGTATTTCTATGGGATCAACCATTTTTATTGCATCTATTCGATTATTGTGCCTTATTAGTCTAGCTAGCGGTCTATTTTGTTGATCTTTAAAGAAAATCATCTCCTGGATTCATTGATGTTTTGAAGGAGTTTTTTGTTCTGCTCTCATCTTAGTTATTGTCTTCTGCTGGCTTTTAAATTTGTTTGTTCTTGCTTTTCTAGTTTTTTTTTTTTTTAAATTACGGCATTAGGGTGTTGATTTTAGATCTTTCATGCTTTCTCTTTGGGGCATTTAGTGCTATAAATGTCCTTCTATACACTGCTTTAAATGTGTGCAAGAGATTCTGGTAAGTTGTGTCTTCATTCTCACTGGTTTCAAAAAACATCTTTATTTCTGCCTTCATTTCTTTATTTATGTGGTCATTCATAAGCAGGTCGTTCAGTTTCCATGCAGTTGTGTACTTTTGAGTCAGTTTCTTAATCCTGAGTTCTAATTTGATTGCACTGTGGTCTGAGAGACTGTTATGATTTCCATTCTTTTGCATTGGTGGAGGAGTGTTTTACTTCCAATTATGTGGTCAGTTTTAGAATAGGTGTGATGTGGTGCAGAGAAGAATGTATATTCTGTTGATTTGGGGATCCTCAAATCCATCTCCCTCAGAAGTTCTGAAGTGGAGTTTTTAAGGGGATCATGGAGGGCCAGGGGATGGAAAATTGGAGTCACTAATTGGTCAGGGCAAGGGAGATAAAATCATCAGGATGTGGAAACCACATCATTTGGTGAGTCAGCTCCTTGGGGGTCCTTCAGATCTGCTGGTGTTAGTGGGGTGCTTTAGACTAGCTGATGTTAGTATGCAGGAGCTAAAAGAATATCTCAAAGGGAAAATAACATTTCATAGTGTTCAACTTTTTATTACAGAACAGGTAAGGGAACTGTAATCTAAGGTCTATGTGATTCTAGGATAATAGGCACCAGACAACTCTGATGAAGCAGACGAGAGTAAGTTGACCTTATGATTAATGATGAATGTGCTGCAAGCTTGGTTTATTCTTATTTCTCTCCCTCTGTTCTTCCCTGATTAATTTTATAAAGTATATAGGAACAGTTTCAATACTATATTTCTTTAGCCTAGGAACAGCAGATTCTTTGTCTCCTATCATCTTACAGGTAGTCTTTGGCCTGAAACCAATTCAGAAAGATTCCCAATCTCAAATAACAAATTTTTTATTGTCCTAAAACAATTAAGTAGTAATTATAATGTGAAGTAGTATTTAAAATCTGTAAGCTTTACTTCATTTATATCACATTCAATTTAATTTAAAGAAATTATAATTCTTTCATAGTCAAAACTTCATTTTACAGTATCTGGAAATTGCAAAAGTTCAAAAGTCAGTACCATTTTTTAAAAAACATTTGCCTAAATTTTTTAGACTGAACTAAGATGTCTTCATTCTTTCAAGGACAGTGAAAAGACATTGAAAAAAGAAGGCAACAGGGTGACTATAGTCAATAATAACTGTACATTTTTAAATAAAATAATTTAAAGAGTATAATTGAATTGTTTGCAACTCAACGAATAAATGCTTGAGGGGATGGATATCCCATTCTTCATGATGTTCTTATTTCACGTTACACACCTACATCAAAACATTTCATGCTTCCTATAAACATATACAACTATGTACCCCCCAAATTTTTTTAAATAGGGAAAAAAACACAAGAAGGAATCCAAACAAATGTACAATTGCCACAGAAATAATCATAATGAAGCATTGAAATATTGAAAGTGGATATTAATAACAAAAATTCTATTGTTAATTGGCCAAAACTAATACACAAATTGGTCCTTCAACCTACAGGTTGAAGAATCTATCATTCAAATACCTAACACATGTTATATTATTTCTGTTAATAAAGTCAAACATTTATGTAAACATTCACTACTATAGTGGCACAGAATCTAAGCAAGTAAAAAGAAACGAAGACAAGTTATCACACTTTGGGAAATGTATGGGTTTTCTCGTTTTTGTGTTCTAGCTCTAAAATAGTTTTACTTTATGTGCAAATACCAAACAGTGTTCTACCCATAAATTCGATTTTCCAAAAACAATTAGGAGCATTTTTTTAAAAGAAAACCACACAATGAATTTTAAAAGGCACTGGGATTCCTCTGCTTTTAGATCATTGCTAGGCTAGAAAAATGAAGCTTTTTCTGCTAAGAATCACAAATTAAACTGAGAATTCTTTAAAGCAGACACTATAGAGTTTAGTGCCATTTCAGGCAAAGATTATTCAGCTCGCATCTCCAGCATCCACAGTTACCTATCAGAACAGTTAAACCAGTTCAAAATAGTTCAGCATAATTAGGCTTCGTCAAATAAGGTTATTATTTTCTTCTAAGATGCTAATAAACCAAAACAGGAAATGCTGAAATCAAAATAAAAGATACTAATTGAAGATACCTATCATACAAATTGTTAATTTCTTATTATATTCCCCCTTCTACAACACTAAAAATGGAAATATTTTACTGCAAAGGACATTTTATTTTATATATCACTAGTCATGAATTTGTGTCATTTGTTATTTCATAATTGCCTCCTGGTTCCATTATCCAAATAATACGACCATTATATGCCACAATTCATTCCTGTATTTTTACATAAGTACATCTATCCATGAAAGTTTAGCATTGAGAAGCAAGCTAACATTCATAATATCTGATGTTTTATAGACAGCAATGTAGGAGAAACATGTTTATTCACTTTTTCACTGACCACATATAAAAAATAAACAAATAATTTAGAAGTTTTAAGTCTCCAAAGGACATTTTCAAATGTAGGTATAGAAATGTGAGATACATATATATATATATATATATATATATATATATATATAAATTGCACTTTAGGTTCTGGGGTACATGTGCAAAACATGCAGGATTGTTGCATAGGTACATACATGGCATATGTACATACATGGCAATGTGGTTTGCTGCCTCCATCCCCCCGTCACCTATTTCTGGCATTTCTCCCCATGTTATCCCTCCCCAACACCCTACCCCCCACTGTCCCTTCCCTATTCCCTGCAACAGACCCCAGCGTGTGATGCTCCCCTCCCTGTGTTCATGTGTTCCCATTGTTCAACACCCGCCTATGAGTGAGAACATGCAGTGTTTGATTTTCTGTTCTTGTGTCCGTTTGCTGAGAATGATGGTTTCCAGATTCATCCATGTTCCTACAAAGGGAACAAACTCATATTTTTTATGTCTGCATAGTATTCCAGGATGTACATGTGCCACATTTTCCTTGTCCAGTCTATCATCAGTGGGTATTTGGGTTGGTTCCAGGTCTTTGCTATTGCAAATAGTGCAGCTATGAACATATGTGTGCATGTGCCTTTATAATAGAATGATTTATAATCCTTTGGTTATATACCCAGTAATGGGATTGCTGGGTCAAATGGAATTTCTATTTCTAGGTCCTTGAGGAAGCTACACACTGTCTTCCACGATGGTTGAACTAGTATACACTCCCACCTACAGTGTAAAAGTGTTCCCATTTCTCCACATGCTCTCCAGCATCTGTTGTCTCCAGATCTTTTAATGATCACCATTCTAACTGACATGAGATGGTATCTCAATGTGGTTTTGATTTGCATTTCTCTAATGACCAGTGATGATGAGCACTTTTTCATATGTTTATTGGCCTCATATATATCTTCATTTGAAAAGTATCTGTTCATATCCTTAGAGAGATTTTTAAGAAATATCTTCCAGGTCCATATCCTATTGTAATTGTTGTACCATTTTCTCTTACAGATGCTTTCTGTTGCCTACAAGCAGGGCTCAGATAAGACGGATGTTTTGCTTGACGTTTTTGATCTCCTGAACTTTCTGTGGCTCTTTATTTTTCTTCAATCCGTTCATTATAAATTTAGCTTGACATTTCTGTTTGATCTCTTCAACCCTCTTCATTGCATCAATAGTTTTTTTTCTATAGCTCTTGCTGGTATTTCATAGGTTCATGTCTATGTTTTTCAAAATCAAATGAATTATTCACTGTAAGCTCCTTACCAGCTACTTTCTGGAAGGCTTTGGTCCACCTGCACTTGCAAGGATTGTGTTTCTTTTTAAAGTTTTTATGACTGTATTTACAAAATCGGAACACCCTGCAATTGTTGCAAACAAACATCATGCAGTGTCCAGTGTCCAGGATACACGGGCCCTGAACGGAAATACCATTTCCAAATAGGCATATTGAACCCATGTGGTTCCCATCAACCAAACACCAAGCTTGAGTGAAAGTCGAAATTTAAGTTTTGAGTTTACATTACAACCAATAATTCTTCATTCTTGGATCTATTGAAAGGATCTAGAATCTGACTGTCTCTTAATAATATCATTTTTTAAAAATCAAATAATTTTGTAATACTCTCTTCTTTCATGAGTATATTTGAATATAACATCTAATAAATGTACATAATAAAGATCTTTTATTGAGAAGAAATGTATATATTTTATATATTTATATGTATTTATATTTAATATATATTATTTATACATTTAACTTCATAGCTCATTTGATAATGCTTACAGAGACACATATCCTATGTTATAACAGGGTACTTATTTCAATTCAAAATATTTAGATCATGAATATAGTTCATTACCATTATTTCTTACTTTTTTACACATTTATGAAGCTAAAGAAATTTCTAGAAGCACAGATGATACCTGGGTAGGTGGAGGGATAGATGAATGAATAGATGCTCATGGTACTTGCACCATTCCAAAATGTTTTGCCTTAGCTTAAAGGAAAAGAAAAAATACAGATAGAGGCAGATTTTAATTTTTAAAGAAATAGTTAGAAATAAATGAATGTGAAGGAAGTTCACATCAAAGATATTTGACACATAATCTCAATACAAAAGGCAGGAGTGATTAAGCAACATTCTTTGATATAGAAGACTACTCCTTCCTACTCATTATTGTTGTTTTTTATCTGTTTTCTGGTTTCTGATTTCTAGTATAACTAAGGAATTGAATTTCTAGTTGTATTTAATTTTAATCCAAATGGTGACTGATGGCTAAATAGTTACAGTATTGAATCATGCAAGACCAGGTAACTTATATTCTGCCCCAAAGCAAACTACCCAAACAACATAGAGTATTCTGTCTAGAAAGGCCTCACTCTATATTTAGAAAGATGTCCAGGCCTGGTATTTTGCTTCTTTTCCAATATGAGATCACTTTTTTAACCTGTTATTTTCTTCTCTTGGCAGTATTCCTTAATGAAAAACAGTGAATTATGTATATAAATTTATAGCAGCTTAAATGAAAGGAAGAGTTATTTAAAACGTGTGACCATGCATCCTGAAATGGTTTCTAACCTTTACATTTGGAGAACAAGCTAAAAGATGGCATTTGCAAAGGTTTCTTAGGATGTTACTAACATTAACTATTTAAGATTTGCTCTGTGCCCTATTTAATAAAAAGTGACTGTTTTCTTATTTCTAGCAAGGAAAAAATGGTCTTACTTGCAATATAAATCTAAAAGCTGGTCTAAAATCTGCATCTTGTGATCTCACCTCTCAAAATTAAACAGTCCCTCACACTGAGTCTCTCTTGTGACACCAGGAGGTAGAACCAGCCACACATGGCCTCCTGTTCTCATATGCTGCTTGGGCTAATACTAAGGTTCAGTAGTTGCTGTCACAGAGGCTACAAAGGAGAAAGACATCATTTGATTCTCTGCTCCTAAATCTGCTTTTCTCCATGGTGTTTTCTTTCTTTTCACCCTGCCCACTGTTGCCCAGACCACAGAGTCACCAGAAAACTTGTCTGGAACATGAGAGAACTGAAGAACCCAAATGGCAGATGGGCAAGGTCAATCCTATAGAGAGTTGTGCATTCCTCATTCACCTGTTATTTGGTATTTGGAAGGCAATACACAACACAATTGTTCATTGCACAGCCTATGGAGTCAGAAAGAAGTGGCCTCAGATCTCAGTTTGAATAGATACTATGACCTTTGGCAAGTTATTGAACATGAAGCTCATTTTGTTTATGTTTTCTCAACAGTAAAATGGAGATATTAAAAGCTGCTTCAGAGAATAGTTATTAGGATAATTTAAATAATGCATATGAATTTGTTATCCAGTCTGTGGCACAGAGTCTCCAAATGACAGCTATACTAATTTTTAAAAGGACAAAGTAAGTGTAGGTATAACTTAATAAAAATGATTTTAGGAAGTGTTCATTACCCAGCTGTATGTCTGTGCTTAATTCCCTATGTTGAATTCTGCTTTTTTATTAAAATTGTAAGCCATTTACGGAGCATGTGTCAGTTGTTTAATTTTGAAAAATGAATATTACCTTTGTAAAATAATCTGATCAAGAATTTACATTACAATACACTTAACACGGAGACTTCCATTGTACTTAGAATGTCTTCATCAAGTTATTAAAAAGATATAAGGCTTAGGGAAATTTACACCTGATATTCAATTACCAGATTTTCTTTTTTTACAAATAAGGACTCTATATATTTAAGGTGTATAACTTGATGTTTGGATATTATTATATATATTGTGAAATAAGCACCATAATCAAGCTCATTAACATATCTATCAACTCAGATATCATTTTCTTTTCATCTCTCTTTTTCTATGTGGTAAAAATACTTAAGGTTTAGCCTCTTAGAAAATTTTAAGTATTCAATACGCTACTGCTAACTATAGTCACCATGCTGTACATTAGAGCTACAGAACTCTCTCATATTGTATAACTGTAAAATCACTATTAGCAAAAAGACAAAGATAACTACTGGTAATGATGTGGAGGAAAGAAAAATTTGCATACTTTTGATGGAAATGTAAATTGGTATAGCAATTATGGAAAACAGGCTGGATATTCCCTCAAAAATTAAAAATAGAAATAACATATAATCCAGCAATCCCTTCTCTGGGTGTATATCCAATAAAAAATAACATCTGCATTTCAAAGAGATCTGCACCCCCATGTTCACTGCAACATTATTCACAAAAGCCAAGTTATGAAAACAATCTAAATGTTCATTGATAGATGAGTGGATATAAACACATACATGGCCAGGTGTGGTGGCTCATGTCTGGAATCCCTGCACTTTGGGAGGCCAGCGCAAGCAGATAATGAGGTCAGCAGTTTGAGACCAGCCTGGCTAACAATGTGAAAACCATCTTTACTAAAGACACAAAAAATTAGCTGGGCTGGTGGTGCACCTGTAATCCCAGCTAGCTACTCAGGAGGCTGAGGCAAGAGAATCGCTTGAAACTGGGAGGAAAAGTTTGCAGTGAGCCAAGATCATGCCACTGCACTCCAGCCTGGGCAACAAAGCAAGACTCTGTCTCGCACATCCACACACACACACACACACACGAATATTATTCACACTTTAAAAAGAATGAATTCCTGCCATTTGCAACAATATGATATATCTTGAGGACATAACACTAAGTAAAATAAAGCAGACACAGAAAAACGATCTCACATGTATGTACTGAAGCAACATCTTACACCGAAAAAGAGATGAGGAAGGAAGGCATCTAGGCAGGCAGTTAGGGCAGATCATTGGTAGAATTCTTTCCAATGGAAGAGCGGCCTGAAAAGTCAAGCTGCAAGCACAGATAAGGAAGCAAGGTCTCCCATAAATACACCTTTGTCCATTCAGTATGATATTGGCTATGGGTTTGTCATAAATAGCTCTTATTATTTTGAGATATGTACTATCAAAACCTAGATTATTGAGAGTTTTTAGCATGAAGGGCTGTTGAATTTTATCGAAGGCCTTTTCTGCATCTATTGAGATAATCACATGGCTTTTGTCATTGGTTCTGTTTACTGATTTGTGTATGTTGAACCAGCCTTCCATCCCAGGGATGAAGCCGACTTGATCCTGGTGGATAAGCTTTTTGATGTGCTGCTGGATTCAGTTTGTCAGTATTTTATTAAGGATTTTTGCATCAATGTTCATCAGGGATATTGGCCTGAAATTTCCTTTGTTTGTGTGTCTCTACCAGGTTTTGGTATCAGGGTGATATTGGCCTCATAAAATGAGTTGGAGGGAGTCCCTCTTTTTCTATTGTTTGGAACAGCTTCAGAAGGAATGGTACCAGATCCTTTTTGTACCTCTGGTAGAATCCAGCTGTGAATCTGTCTGGTTCTGGGCTTTTTTTGGTTGGTAGCCTATTTATTACTACCTCAATTTCAGAAGCATTCCCTTTCAAAACCAGTACAAGACACGGAAGCCCTCCTTTACCACTCCTATTTGGCATAGTATTGGAAGTTCTGGCCAGGGCAATCAGGAAACAGAAAGAAATAAAGGGTATTTAAATATGATAAGAGGAAGTCAAATTGTCTCTGTTTGCAGATGACATGATTATACATTTAGAAAACCCCATCATCTCAGCCCAAAATCTCCTTAAGCTGATAAGCAACTTCAGCAAAGTCTCAGGATACAAAATCAATGTGCAGAAATCACAAACATTCCTACCTATACACCAATAATAGACAGTCAAAACCTGACTTAACTCCCATTCACTATTGCTACAAAAGAGAATAAAATACCTAGGAATAAAACTTACAAGGAATGTAAAGTACTTCTTCAAGGACTACAAACCACTGCTCAAGCAAATAAGAGGATACAAAGAGATGGAAAAACATTCCATGCTCATGGGTAGGAAGAATCAATATCATGAAAATGGCCAGATAGGCCAAAGTAATTGACAGATTCAATGCTATCCTCATCAAGCTATCATTGACTTTCTTCACAAAATTAGAAAAAATTACTTTAAATTTCATATGGAAACAGAAAGAGCCTGTATAGCAAAGACAATACCAAGCAAAAAGAACAAAGCTGGTGGCATCATACTACCTAACTTCAAACTATACTGCAAGGCTATAGTAACAAAAACAGCATGATACTGGTACCAAAACAGATATATAAACCAATGGAACAGAACAGCGAGCTCAAAAATAACACGATACATCTACACCCATCTGATCTTTGACAAACCTGACAAAAACAAGCAATGGAAAAAGGATTCCCTATTTAACAAATGGTGTTGGGAAAACTGGCTAGCCATATGCAGAAAACTGAAACTGGACCCCTTTCTTATACTTTATATGAAAATTAACTCAAAATGGGTTAAAGACTTAAATGTGAGACCTAAAATCACAAAAACCCTAGAAGAAAACCCAGGAAATACCATTCAGAACATAGGCATGGGCAAATACTTCATGACTAAAACACCAAGAGCAATGGCAACAAAAGCCAAAATTGACAAATGGGATCTAATTAAACTAAAGAGCTTCTGCATAGCAAAAGAAACTATCATCAGGGTGAACAGGCAACCCACAGAATGGGAGAAAAATTAGGCAATCTATCTATCCGACAAAGGGCTAATATCCAGAATCTACAAAGAACTTAAACACATTTACAAGAAAAAAAACATCAAGGCCATCAAAAACTGGATAAAGGATACAGAGACTTCTCAAAGAAGACATTTATGTGGCCAACAAACATATGAGAAAAAGGTCATCATCACTGGTCATTAGAGAAATGCAAATCAAAACCACAATGAGATTCCATCTTATGCCACTTAGAATGGTAATCACTAAAAAGTCAGGAAACAACAAATGCAGGAGAGGATGTGGAGAAATAGGAATGCTTTTACACTGTTGGTGGGAGTGTAAATTAGTTCAACAATTGTGGGAGACAGTTTGGAGATTCCTCAAGGATCTAGAAACAGAAATATCATTTGACCCAGGAATCCCATTACTGAGTATACACCGAAAGGATTATAAATCATTTTACTATAAAGACACATGCACATGTACATTTATTGCAGCACTGTTCACCATAGCAAAGACTTGGAACCAACCCAAATGGCTGTAATGATAGACTGGATAAAGAAAATGTAGCACATGCACACCATGGAATACTATGTAGCCCTAAAAAAGGATGATTTCATGTTCTTTGCAGAGACATGGATGAGGCTAGAAACCATCATCCTCAGCAAACTAACACAGGAACAGAAAACCAAAGACCACACGTTCTCACTCATAACTGGGAGTTGAACAATGAGAACACATGGACACAGGGACGGGAACATCACACACCAGGACCTGTCTGGGGATGGGGGGTTAGGGGTAGGATAGCATTAGAAGAAATACCTAACATAGATGACAGGTTGATGGGTGCAGCAAACCACCATGGCACATGGTGCTTTGTATGTAACAAATGTGCACATACTGCACATGTATTCCAGAACTTAAAGTTTAATAATAATTAAAAAAAAAGCACCTTTGTCTTTTCTGCAAGAAGTGAATTCTGTACATACATGATGGGCTTCAGTGAGCACAATCTTTCCCTGTTTGGGCATACTCAGATAAGGGAACTTACACAGGGGACTTGCTTAAGACATGCCTGCAGCTGCACAGATAAGAGGAGTTACATGAACAAAACACATCCACAGTGGGCAATTCCATCTCCTGACACGTGCGCAGTAAGGGAAATAAAACAATGGAGTAACTCAGGCTAAGGACCCACATGCTCACTAGAAGGGTAGGAAGGAGCTGTCATAAATTCATGCTTTATGCAAATTAGATGCCCAGTCCTACCTGGTTTTTTTACACCTTATGCAAATGAAACAACCCACCCCATTCGCTTGTTCATAAAAGCCTTTGTACTCAACTGTGAAATGGCAACTTTCCTTGGGCCCCCTCCAGGCAGCAGAGAGCTTCCCTCTCTTGCTTATTAAATTTTTACTCAAACTCACCCTTGGGGGGGGGCCACATCCCTTATTCTTCTTGGACATGAGACAAAAAACTTTGGGTAATACCTCAGACAATGAGACTATTTCACTAGTATCTTTACAACTTCACTAATTCTTTGTACCATTACTTCTAGGACTTCCCTTATTGATGAAGCACTGGCATGTATCAGTCATTAATCTTTCATCCTTTCCTTTTTTTGAAATCAATGTCCCAGTCTTATAAATTTCATTACATTGACAAGTTAAATATCTTTCTATTTTCATACCTACTGCCTTACTACAGATTCTTAATATCTCTTACTAATGATATTCTCATGGCTTCCTAAGAGGCCGTGCTATGTCTCCATTTATAACCTCTCTAAAGCTCCCAAGTGATCTTTGTATAATGCAACCTGATCATACCACTCCTTTGTTTGGAGGCCTGCAATGATTTCTATTGTTTATATTATAAAGCTAAACCCTTAACCATAGCGTACAAAACTATTCATGTTCTGGCCCTGGCTTTCTTTCCAGTCTCAGGTCTCTTCCTTGCCTTGTTCTCTCACACTATTTTCTAGCGTTGCAAAACTGCCTGAAGATATCTCACCACCACTTGCTACTTTTGGAAACAAGCAACAGAAACCCACTGAAAGCATTTTAATGCATATTTTGAATTGGATGCCCATCCTGATCATAGAATAGAATAGCCGGCCAAGCTGAAAATAGAAGACGATTGTGACAAAAGTATTAATAGGTCATAGAATCCGATATTAGAAGTACAATTCATTCCCTGAAAAGCAAAACTCTGAATTACAAAGCCTTTATACATTTGGCAAATTTTTATACATGGTCTCTAATTTCTGTCTCCCTGAGTCTGCTCCATTCTTTTTATTTTCTTAACGTGGTTTCTCTGTTCAGCTCATCTTGCACATGGAACAATATAATCACCAACCAGAGTATACAAAGTCCTCTCAGCTCTAGAGCCGTGGCCAACTGATGATTCTGTTATCAAGTTTAAAATCTAGTCCATTTCATCACTACTTAGCAAAACTTTAGCTCTGTAGTCAAATCACATGTTGATTGTCTCACATCTTTGTTTCTCCACTTAATTACCAGTATCTTCCTTTACATAGAAAAATAACTGAGGATTATTTCCCTGTGCATGGTAGGGGCAGGGGATGGTGAGTTAGTGGAGTATTTAGCAGTTTAAGCTAGAAGAAGCAGATGGGTAGGATAGGCATGTGACTAACATTCAGTACATACACAAAGCCTCCGTGTTTTCATCTGGAATATGCTCTCCTTCTCTTTGCCTGATGGCGATAACCATCCATTTTTCAAAATTCTGTAAGTTTCTGAAGAACAGGAATTTTGTCTTGCTTGTTGCTATATCTCTAATGTGGAAAACACTATGCAATCTTTAAATAGTTGTTGAATTAATGAACCAATACATTCTTGTTATTTCCCTATAAAGTCTTCCCTACCAAAATATAGCCACTCCTTCCTTTAAACCCGATTAGACTATCCTCTATGCATACCTTTATTAGAAATTAAAATACTGATATATTTATTTGAGTCCATCACTTTACTAGACTGTGAGCTCCTTGAGGAAACAAAAATATGATTAATTTCTAACATTTCTAATTCAATGTAGATGCTGAAAAATGTGTCTGTTGAATGAATGACTGAGTAAATGGGCAACATTAACAAGCCCATCACACTCACAGTGTCTTTTTGTTTCTCGTTTTTAAGAGCATTATTTTAGGTAAGGTTATGTTATTCACCAGGAAACAGAAATAAGTAAACCAGCACAAATTTTGTCATTGTGGAGAACATGCCTTACCCTGAAAGCAAAAGTATTTTTCAGCCCATTCCTGTTCCTTTTTCTGCTGGCCTTCCACTGGAGAAATTGGTCTTCAGCACAACTTCTCTCTGAAGAACATTAGAGAACTGTGCTAAAGATCCTGACATAGGACTTTGACTGATTTTGTTCCAATTATAAAACAAGTCTGTATGGAATATACTAACTGGCTCTGTTTTAATATCCTTTAATCACAACACACATCATTCTTTTGCTTGGAGAGCATTTAAAGACTATAATATGCCCAAAACAATCAGATGTATTATACTTTCATCTCCTTAATGAACTTTGCTATACTTCGTTTTTTCCAGTAAATTGCAAATGAGTCACAATTTGGAAAATAATTCTAAAAAAAGAAAGTACTTTCCAAGCATGGAAGCGGTAAATATAAACTTCAATGTGTGACCATCTGTCAGTTAATTCCCTTCAGGGATTTCTTCCTCAATTTGTTTCTATAGCCAATGTAAAGCAAAATTCAAAGAGTGAACTTTGAATAGTAGCAAATTCTTTATATATTTACCAACTTGTTTCCAACATTAATTTTCTTTAATATATAAATAATTATATTAAAATTTTTTCTCTATGAAACTAGAAAGTGAAATTTTCTAAGTTCTTATTCTCTGGAAGTAACTCTAATGAACACTAATTTTTTCAATATCTTGTTTTTAATAGCATGTAGGGTTACTTGTCATTTTTAAGTTTGCCTAATGTTATGAGGGTTGCTTCAATGTTTTAAATAAATTTGGTTGAGGAAACCAATAATAGTATTTTTGGAAAGTATCAAAACAGGCATCACTAATTTGCTTATGTTGGTCCAGGGTCATTTTAAACATGTAATATCGACAAGCGTTCTCTACAATAACCTTGAATAATTACATGGCAGCATTTTTAAGTCTCTTCTGCTCTCTCATATGACAGTGAAGTGGCTAATTGCTCTCCAACATAGTCTATTATATCCACAGTTAATTAACTGCAATAATTATCTATGGGACTTTCCTGTACAATTAGAAAGTTTCTGACATAACAAATAAATTTTGCTTCCTCTTTTGAGTGTGCAGCTATATTATATTCAGCACACATACATTGTTATTTATGGTATGTATACTCAATTATGATTATCCCCTAGTATCATGAGTGTGAGATAGGAATCTACTTGCGGGCAAGTTACTTAAAGTTTTCTTTGAAACAATAGTCACACTCAACATGTTTCTCTTTTGAAAGTGGTGGATATGGAGTAGAGAGATCCAAGATGGCCGATTAACAACAGCTCAGGATTGTAGCTCCCAGTGAAAGCGCAGAGAGCGAGTGGACGCCGCAATTTCAGACGAATTTTTGTTGCCCACAGACTAGGAGATTCCCGGCGGAGGAACCACACGGGTCGCCAGCGCGACTTTTTTGGC
>CAUYLG010014523.1:0-84239 GCA_963573385.1 Cacajao melanocephalus
ATCATGTGTCTATTGACCTTATCATTAAACACATCTTGCCATCTGTTTATTCTCCTATAGTAAAATGTCTATTGAAATCCTTGCCCATATCTCACCCTATCGTCCAAGCTAGGGTGTGGTGTTACAATCAAGGATCACTGCAGCCTGAGCCTCCTGGGCTTAAGTGGTCCTCCCACCTCAGCCTCCTGAGTAGCTGGGACTACATGCCCATGCTGCCATGTCTGGCTAATTAAACAAAATTTTTTTTGTAGATACAGGGTCTTACTATGTTACCCAAGCTAGTCTTGAACTCCTGGGCCCAAGTGATCCTCCTGCCTCAGACTCCCAAATTGCCAGGATTATAGGCATGAGCCACTGCAGCTGGCCTCTTGCCCATATTTTTAAAAGTTTTTAGAAAACATCTTACTTTCTAGTTATGATCATTCATAAACCAGTCTAGCAATTTTAGAGAGAACTAAAATTGGTGGAGTGAAATGGACAATGGAGTTTTTAATATATTTGGGTAGGTTTATTTTAAATAGGCTTTTTAAAAAGCAGCTTTGGGTTCACAGCAAAATAGAGAGGAAGGTACAGAGATATCCTAACTACCCCCTTCCCCCTACACATGCACAGCCTCCCCCACTATCAACATTCCCCACCAGAGTGGTACATTGGTTAGGACTGACAAATCTACACTGATACATTATCAAAGTCCATAGTTTATATTAGAGTTCACTCTATGTTGTATACGTTATGGGTTTTGACAAATGTACAATGACGTGTATCCACCATTGTAGTATCAAACAGAATAGTTTTACTTTCCTCAAAACCCTTTAACGCTCGGCCTATTCATCCCTTCTCTCAGACATCGATCTCTCCATAGTTTTGTATTTTACAGAATGCCATCTAGTTGTAATCACACAGCATGTAACCTTTCCAGATTGGCTTCCCTCACTTAGTAATATACATTGAAGTTTCCTCCATGTCTTTTCATGGTTCAATAGCTCATTTGCTTTTAGTGCAGAGTATTTCATTGTATTGGGTATACTACAGTTTTAATTTACCCATTCACTTACTGAAGGCTATCTTGACTGCTTCTAAGTTTTGGCAATCAATAAAGCTGCATAAACACTTCAGTGCTGATTTTTGTATAGACTTAAGTTTTCAGTTCATTTGGGTAAATGCCATGGAGTGTGATTGCTAGCTCATATGATAAAAGCGTTGTAAGTTAGTTTTGTAAGAAACAGCCAAACTGTCTTCCAAAGTGGCTGTCCTATTCAAATCCTATTTTGCATTCTCTGTAGCAATGAATGAGAGTTTCTGTTGCTCCACAACCTCACCAGCATTTGGTTTTGTGTTTCGGATTTGGGCCATTCTAACAGGTGTGTAATAGTACCTCACTGTTGTTTTAGCTTGCAATTCCCTAATGACGTAGGATGTTGGACATCTTTTCATATGCTCATTTATCGTCTGTACATCTTCTTTGGTGAGCTGTCTCTTCATTTGCTCATTTTTTCACTTGGGATGTTTGTTTTTTACTGTTGACTTTTAAGATTTCCTTATATATTTTGAATGACCATTCTTTATCAGATATGTCTTTTGCAAATATTTTCACACAGTCTGTGGCTTGTCTTTTTGTTCTCTTGACAGCATCTTTCACAGAGCAGAAGTTTTAATTTTAATGAAGCCTAGCTTATCAGTTATTTCTTTCCTGGACCATGCCTTTGATCTTATGCCTAAAGAGTCACCACCATACCCAAGGTCATCTAGATTTTCTCCTGTGTTTTCTTCTAGGAGTTTTATATTTTTGCATTTTATATGCAGATTTATAATCGATCTCGAATTAATTTTTGTGAAAGTTACAAAGTCTGTGTCTAGATTCCTATTTTTATATGTGTTAACTTTGTACATTTTACAGTTGGGTTTTTTTCATTGTTGAGTTTTAAGAATGTATAGTCTAGTTATAAGTCCTTCACTTATCTATGATATGAGAATATTTTGTCCCATTCTGTGGGTTTTTTACTTTTTTGATGGTGTACTTTGAAGCACAAAAGTTTTTAATTTTAATGAAGTTCTATTGGTCAATTCTTTTCTTTTATCACATGTGAATTTGGTTTCATATCTAAGAAATCATTGCCTAATCCAACATCAGGAAGATTTACTTCTATGTTTTCTTCTAAAAGCTTGATAGTTTTAATGCTTGTATTAAGGTCAATTATATGTTTTGAATTAATCTTTGTATATGGTGCGAGATATTATTATAACATCATTCTTTTGAATATAGATATTCAGTTGTTCTGGCACAATTTATTACAAAACTATTGTTTCCCAATAATCGTCCTGGCACCCTAGTGAAAAATCAACTAGCCAACTAAGGTAACAGGGTTTATTTCTGGACTCTCAGTGCTATCCTATTGATCTGTGTGTCTATCTTCACAGAGTACCACAATGTCTTGATTACTACAGCTTTGTGGTAAGATTTGAAATTGGGAAATACGTCCTCTGCTTTTTCATTTTCAAAATTGTTTTGTCTAAGTACCTTGAATTTCCATATGAATTTTAGGATCATCTTATCAATTTCTGCAAAGAATTAATCTGGGATATTGATGGGGATCGTGTTGAATCTATAGAGCAATTTGGGGAGTTTTGCATTTTTGGATAGTTCATTGCTAGTGTCTAGAAATATAATGTACTTTTATGTATTGATCTTGTATCCCAAAACCTGGTTGGACTCATGTATTATTTTTTTTTGTTTTGCTTTTTTGAGATGGAGTTTTAATGGGCTTTTTTAAAATTTGTGATGGATCTTGCTTCTACTCTGCACTACTCCCCTCATCTCTGAATTCTACCATTTTTTATCTTTTTTCCATTTCTCTTACATACTAAGCTCCTCCTTGTCACAGGGCCTTTGCACGTGCTGCTTTCTGTCTGGATCTCACCTTTCTGAATTCTTCCACCTGGTTAACTATCTTTCACCTCTCCAGCCCTGAGCTGCCACCACATAAGTCCATATCTGGTCCCTTTTTGGAAGCCATCATAGTACTGTGTTTCTTCTTATTAACCTTAGTGTATGAGCTCATTTGTGTTATATTTTGACCAATGTGAATTTCCCCATCAGATAATAACCCTCTATTTTTCTCATTATTATATTTTTCAACATCTACATAGTCCCTAGCACATAGTAGATGCTTAATGAGCATTTTTTGAAAGGAAAAAAATGAATAAATAGTATTGAGAAAATATACCTATCATAAAGAACTTTGTGCAGGTCGGTGACGAGGAGCACATTTAAGGTTGGGCATACCATCTGTGTAACCAATTCTGGCTTCCTTCTGGGCAATTACATTCCAGAATGGAATGTAATTGTCTGGGAGAGGAGAGGCATTGAGTGTGTAGCCAGTAACGTGGTTCCCCGCACCCCCACCTTTCTCTCTCTACAAAAGTTTCTTGCCTGTAGTGGGAAACCCAGAAAGAAAAACTCCAGCCATCTGAGTCATTTGCAGATGACTTCTTTGTCTGCTTCTTACCTTTCCTGAGGTACAGCTGACTTATGAGGACGGGGGAAGTAGAGGAAGGTGGGGAGTTGAAAAGATTCATTTACTTTCCATTCCAAATTAATTCACCGTAACAAAAATAGGGAAATCCCCAACCAGCTGTTCCAGTGACTAGCAAGGAAAATATTCTCTTGGAACACTCCAACAAAAGACACACTTTGTGTGCTGGCTGTCTTAAAAAGAACACTTTGGAGCCTTCCAACTACTGCCCACCCTGAATGCTTTATAAATATCAGTGGCAATAGTTAAGACATTTTTTTTTCTTGATTGAAATTCTCTTAGAAGTCTAGGTTCAACTTTGGTGATTTGGTGGTGGCAAAGATCCCCCGGAATCGGCAGAAATGTTGAGGGTGGTAGAGAACCAAGAGAAGACTAGCTCAGGGGCCAAAACAACGGACCCAAGATATGGTGGGGCTGCCAGTTGTTGGCGTGTGACAACCTTTCTGCCCTCTTCTTGGAATCCATGTTCCAGTTGTCAGGCCAGACAGAAGGAAAACGTTTGCGTACAGAGAAAGAAGGTTAGGAAGTAGGTATTTTTCACTTTGATCTATATTTTAGGTGTTCCTTATGCATCTGAAATGGGGTTTTGCTTCAGGTGTTTTGAGACCTTTTAGACATGCTGAAACATTGTATTGTGAAAATTGCAAGACCATCATGATAGGGACCACTCTGTTTTGTCTTTGGGTCTTCACTGTCTCCCACGATGCCTGGCTTAGAGTAGAGGCTCAGTGAAAATTAGACAGAATGTCTGAAATAAGACAACACATGGCAAACTTACTTTGCAAAGTAGATTTTATAGCCCTGTGAAGTAAACTCACTTTCTGTATTTTTTATTTTATCCTGATGCTTATCCTTTTTATCTTCTGTGCCACAGGTACAAATATTTAGAGTACTTAATTTTTAGTTGTTTAGAGTAGATAATTCATTATAAATAAATTCCATAAGCAAATAAGTAAAATAATTTTTGGTGTAAATAACATTTAAAGGAAAATGATTCAAAACTGAAAAATATAGTTTACTAATTGTGGTCTTTAAATGCCTTGTCAAAGGAAATTTTAAAATACTAGGAATTTATATTGAAGCAAGAATGGAAGAGGGAGTTTATGAAAGCACAATAATCAAATCCATTTACTTTCTTAGGCTAATATATTAAGGTAAACACCATGCAAGAGCTACCCTCTCTTATCTTTCCTCGTATTTCAGAATACCTCTCTAATAAAAGAACAAAATTGCAATTTGAGTCCCTTTTGAACTCTCCAAACGCTGTCAGTTGTGTTGATGTGGGGTGTCTTGGAGCAGAGGTTTCTGAGTACTCATGCGTAAGTTTCCAGTTGCTTCCTAACAATATTGCCTGCGACAAAATAGAGACAGACTTCTAAGTTGGGGTGACTTTACTTGAGTTTAATAATATGCAAATTGTTACATCTGTAAATGGGTCAAGATCATTGAACTTGGATTTTCTTAGATTTCCTCTACTCTCAAAGCTTTGCTTATCGTTTACATGCTATTTTGGTTCCATAAA
This sequence comes from Cacajao melanocephalus, assembly GCA_963573385.1. Classification (NCBI taxonomy): domain Eukaryota; kingdom Metazoa; phylum Chordata; class Mammalia; order Primates; family Pitheciidae; genus Cacajao; species Cacajao melanocephalus. Next base: position 5,056 of record CAUYLG010014523.1, read on the forward strand.
TATTCATTGAGCATTGACTGAAGAAATCATCTAGACTCTGGGAAAAGGGCAATGAATAACACGCAGAGCTCCTGTTCTCATGGAGTTTATATCCTGGTAGAGCTTATTATTTTCCCCATAGTAAAATGAAATAAAAACAGTATAAATCTCAAAGTGTTGCTCTGAGGATTCAATGGGGGTAGGGTAAGGAGATGGAAGACAGAACTTGAGAGACAAAACATCCACTGGCTTTTCAAGGATCTTGGCTGTGTATGGATGTAAGAAAAGGTTGAGGGAGACCCATTGTTAGGATGCAGACATGTAGGCATGGTTTTTAGCTGCAAAGGAGGAAGCACTAGAAACAAAAATTGCTGAAAACATGAGAGAGAAGAAAAGAATGAGATCAGGGTATAGGAGAGATTACGCTTGATCAGGGAACAGAGGTATGACTCCAGATGTCACAGGAAAAGTTCTGAGTGGAGAGACTGAAGGTGTTTTTATATAACTAGGCCCTGGAGAAGTATCATTTAAAGTTGTGAACAGTTTCCGTTGTCAAGAGGTAGGAACTTTGAAGGTTAATGTGTGGTGTCTCTGAGGCATTTTCCTTGCTTGATTATATGATAATAGGTTTTTATCATGGACATAACTTAAATACCCATAGAAACAGCACACTAGTGTTTCTCAGAGATTGTTCTCAAGAGCACCTGCATCAAGTTACTGTGGTACTTATTAAAACTACATGCTCCTAGGCCCCATACAAGGTGCTTCAAAATAAGATCTCTGGAAGTTGGACTTTGAGAATTTCATTTATTATTTTGGTAAAATACATACAACAAAATTTCCCATTTTAAAGTATAATTCAACAATAGTATATTCACAATGTTGTGCAACCTTAATCACAATCTGCTTTAAAAAACATTTTATACCCCCAAAAGGAAATCCTATACCCATTAAGCAGCCACTCCTCATTCTCTCCTACCCTCAGTCTCTGACAACTACCAATCTGCTCTCAGTGTCAACGGATTTGCTCATTCTGGATATTTTTCTATGAATAGAATCATATAATAGGTAGCCTTATACATCTGGCTTCTTTCACTTAGCATACTGTTTTCAAGATTCATACAGTTATATCATAATCCAGTGCTTTCTTCTTTTTTATGGCTGAATAATATTCCATAGTATGATCTACCACATTTTCCTTATTCAGTCATTTGGCAATAGACATTTGGGTGTTTCTTTCTTTTGTCTATTGTGAATAATGCTTCTATGAACATTTGTGAATAATTTTCTGTTTTAACACTTGTTTTTTATGAGTATATATCTAGAATTGCTGCATAATGTGGTAATTCTATGTTTACCTTATTAAAGAAATGCCAAACTGTTGTATACAGTGGTTGTACCACTTTAATACTCCCACCAGCAACATATGTGGTTCCAATTTCTCCACATCCTCACCAACACTTATTATACTCTATGTTTAAAATTATAGCTGTTCTGAGTGAGTGTAAAGTCGTATTTCATTGTAGTTTTAACTTGCATTTTCCTAATGGCTAGTAACATTGAACATCTTTCTATGTGCTTCTTGGCCATTTATATCTCTTCTTTGGAGAAAATTCTGTCCAGGCCCTGTGCTTGTTTAACTGTATTATTTGACTTTTTGTTGTTGGGTTATAGGAGTTCTATATATAATTTGTAAATATTTTCTCTCAGTCTATGAATTATCTTTCCACTCTGTTGATAGTATCCTTTGATGTTTGATGAAGTCTAATTTATTTTTTATTGCTTGCAGAAAGGCACCCAAGTTGATTATGATTTTTATGATCATGATTATAGCACTAAAAACAACCAATCTTGCATTGACAGTGTTACCAAGACCCTATCTCTTGAGGATAGTATATTCCTGATAGCTAGATTTGCTTTAGGTGTATATATCTAAGAGTATCAAATATTATGCCCATTTCATTTACCTGTGTTTTTTTTCAATAAAAGATATTTTTTATTAGCATAAGTATTTCACCTTTAATTTTGATTATAAATAAATTTCATGCCTTATGTAGAAGGGTTAAAGCAAAATAAAAAACAAAATGTTAAGTAAAAATTGTTTAGCTATCATGACTTGCCTGTTTTGGTCTAAACATTTACCTTTATATAATCTGTTTGTATTTCACATTTATTTTGCTCACCAAAAATTGATTGCGCATCTGCCACATGCTTGAGAATATGCCAAGCACCAAAGATAGAAAGATAAAAAGACCTGATCTCTGTACTCATGGTTTTCACCATCTCGCAGGACACAAGAACACAGAAGCTGAAAAGATTATACTACACAGGACATTTCTATAAGAGAATGAGACTAAAGTGCTGTGAGATCACAAAAGAAAGAATTGCAAACTGTATTCTTTTGGTGATGGGAATGCAAAAGAAGTATTTTGGAAAGGGAGTTCCATGAACTCATTTAATTTTTTTGAAATGTAATTCTGGCAGCAATGTAAGAGTGGACTGGACTGGGCTAGAATGGAGCAATTTCAGACAGTGAAGTCAGTGAGAATGCATATTTTGGCAATGAATTCTCACTATACTCTTGTTCAGCCCTTAGACTTGTTCTAAAATATTTCAGATATTGCTGTGAGGTGGGTTTCTTGAACTTTTATTATGGAAAGTTTCAAACACATAAACAATTATTTCATGTACCATCAGCACAGCATCAACAGTTATCAAAAACATGGCCAGTCTCATTCCATTGACTGCCCCCCAGAGCCCTTTTCCCAGGTACTTGGAAGCAAATCTTAGACATTACATTAAAATTCATCTGTGAAGATTTTTGTGTAACTCTAACAGATAAGAACTCTTAAAAATATATCTCAGTACTATTATCCTACCTAAATAAAGTTAATAATACTTTATTAATGGTATGAGGTTTTTAAAACTTAAGGATTTATGCAAATATTCCCATATAAAATTGTATATTATTTCTTATGGAGAATTTTTTCCTCAATACTTTTGGTAAGGGATGCAGAAGTGACTGAGTTTCTTAAAAACTAAAATCATGCTTCTTCAAATGCATGCAAAATATACAATTCCCAAAGCCACATCCGTTACTAGCTCTTTTATACATGTGCATAGCAGGGAAGTTTCTACTTTATTTGTTACACACTCATACTTTGAAAACAATGTGTATAACAACTTATATTAAGAAATTTTCCTTTAAGATATTTTTTTTACTCAATAGTAATTCCTCACATTTGTGTCGTGCCTTGAATTTTCCAAACTGCTTTCATGTCTACTATCTTGTGAACTCTGAGAGTTCTGCTGTGCAAAGATGTCTAGTTATCTACTGTTTACAGTTTTTTTTATCAGTTTTACTTTGTTGTGGCTTTTGGGCTTGGAATGAAATAATAAACAATATATGTGAAATCCTCTAATTGCAAGCCAAGAAAGACTTTGTAGTCAAGCCTGCATGAGGATGAAAGGAAATTAGTGTAACATCTCATCAGTTGTAATTTACTTCATTTTCTGTCGTATGGGAATATTTGGCATTTATACACACACACTACACACACATGTGTATAAGGATTTTAAATCCATGATTACAACTCAGTATTTTTCGTGGGCTCAAAACCCATCCATACATTTTCTGAACCTCTTGGAAAGGCTTGTGTTAATAGTAAGATTAAGAAACATGGCAACACATGAATTAGGACAGGGTTTGGGGCTGAAACATTCTGAGAGATCACACATAATTGGTGCTCTATCCTTTTTATCATTTATTTAAATGTGTTAACATGGCCAGACATGCATTAGACGCGGTTATCGTCGAAACATGCTGCAGCAGAATGGCTTGGTGTCTGTTAACCAAAGACAGTGATGCAAGTATCATATTTCATGTTGATTCTTGCTCTTCACCCATAAAGTGAACATTGAAGCACTCTTTTTAAAGACAGCAAAAATCTGCCCCATGATTATAAAGGAGTACAGAGGTTGACACTGTACTCTGTACTCCAGAGATGTGCTCTGGAGTAGTACAAACTTAGGTTTATAAACTGCTAGAGTTAAGGAAGCTGCGTGATGTCTCTTCTAATTTAGGTTCCTCCAGTGGTGTACTGGAGTCTGTTTTACCTGATCCTAAGAGCGGATTGTTAAATATGCAGGAATTTTGCAAACTAGTATTTAAACTGTCAATTGCTTAAAATCAGCCAAGGTGGGAGTATTTACACCACAAAAATGAGCCAACTGTCAATCTGGCTTCCCTCCTTATCCCCCAGAGCCATTCTAGCAGCACACCACTGCCTCCCAGGTAAGGTAAAGGATAAAATGAGTTAGTTTATGTAAAGCGCTTTGCATAGAGCTCCCCATAGAGAAAGCATTCAATAAAGGCTAGCTACCATTATTATTATTTGCCATTTAAAATAAATGCAGCCAATTCTCGACTGTTTATCAAATTGATAAATCATCTATGTCCTTTGTTTATTTGTTTTTGTTCCTATTTGACTAGTTTACTAGCAGCATACAAGGGAATATGTTCAGGCACAGGAAAAAAGCAGTGAAAACCTTACCAACCCATTGTAGTGCTTATTGTTACAGCATCTTGATCTTGACAAAATATTTGCGGAGAGAGAAAGACTGAAAGTTGTAAAGAAATGAAAACGGGATTATATCTACATTTAAAATGTGGACTCTACTTTGTCTTCCTTGAAACAGCTCATCAAAATTCCATTATAAATAGAAAATGACAAAATAATAATTTTGAACACTTGTAGAAAAATATGACAATTCTGGATTTCAGTAATAAATCATAGAATTCCTGACACACATTATTTTAGGCAAAAAAGGGAATTATTGGTTCTTGTAAATTTTAGAGGTAAAAATTAAGGGATAGGTCTGTGTTGAACACAACTGCACCAGGCCACGAGTGCTCCATTTCTCCGGCTTCTGTTAGATTACTGCTGTTCCCAGTCTCCACGCGGCATCCTCAGCAGCTCCAAACTCTGTCTTTAAAGTGGAATGCTCTTCCCAAAATCATGTCCCTCAGGAAAGAGGAACTCCTTTTTTTTTTTTTTTAATAGTTCCTGTAAAATTCCTGAAGTTTACTTGATTGAACTGGCTTTGGTCACACACCTGACACCTGTTTGGGAGTATATCTAATAGGGAAAAGGTAATTTATTCCAACAACAACAACAACAAAGAAAAACCTGTAAGAGTATACCTAACAGGGTAAAGGTAATTTAATCCCCCCCTCCAAAAAAAAAAGCTTGTGGTGGTATTACGCTAAGATGAAATGGATGTCATGTAACCAAAATGCACTTGTCTACTCTAAATGATCTTCATTGTAATTGAATTTATGTTGATGGCAACTCATGTATACATGTAGAGCTAGCACACTACTTTCTCTTGGAACAAAGTTCTGATAATCTTCTCAGATCAAGTTTCAGCCCAGGGCACTTCTGAAGCCATTAAAGATCCTAGTCACAAAGAAGCAAAAATAAAGATAGTATCACTACAGGAACTAATTTGAGAAACCTGGGTAAAAGAATGTTTTAAAAAGCAAATGCTAGCCAAAAAAATTTATAACACCTCCTGCCAGGCAAAGTTCAAGTTTTAGCTAATAGGAGAATAGGCATGATCTTGGTGCCTTCCTTAACCAATAATTAGAGCCCCATGGTATGATAACCTCAGAAATTTTGGAAGCAGTAGCACTAGGAAAAGCGAGAGAGGTCAAAACTCTGTGTGTCCTGTAATGGACACAAACCTGTTGGCATTTAGAAATTCCGCAGTGTTTTGCTGTCAAATTTGTTTTAGAATGTCATTTCAGGAAAGTAAGTTCTAACTCTAATGTTATGGAGAAGTTTAAATATTTATACCAAAGAAAATAAAAAGCCCAAAACCCTCTACCCCAGAGTCTCTACCATTGACAAGTTACATAATTCTAACGAGTGTAAAATATCAAGCCCTATGCATCTTGCTCTCTGCTGGGAAGGTGATGCTTCTGTTTCTCTTGGCTTTAAGTTTGTTTGGACTGAGCTGGATGTCATCCTGATCCCTAACCCTCCTCACGGAGTCACAGGCTGTAATGCATGAGTCACAGAGGTTAAAATGCAGCCTTTTCTGGTTTATATTATACGTGGATTCTGTAATAGTCTTGGAATAGTGTTCCATGATTCATATCCTAGTCTGGTAGCCTTAGCTAAATGCATCTTCTGGTCTGGTGATGTATATTGAGAGCCCTACGATGCTTATTGAGTATGGAGTGATTTAAGGAAACAATTTTTTTCTGTTCCTTGAGAACTTTCTTATAATATCCCACTCAAGTATGATTTATCTAAAACATTGTGATGCTCACCTTTATCTTCACCATTAAATGTCATACTAAATAATCTTCTCACCATACCAAGGAAACACCAAATGTAAGAATTGCTTTTATTTTAAAAAAAAAAAAAAAAAAAAAAAAAAAAAGGAGACACATCTGTCCGCATTTTGGAGGGTGAGCATATTTCCCAAAGATTTTGAGATTGGATGGATGTTGGCACCCTGTGTGGTCCTGAAAAAAAGAAACCTATCTTGGGTCTTTTATAATTGAACTGAAACTGTACCAACCCAGAGTTTATAAACAGTATCATATAACATTCATTTTGAAATATACAGAAATGTTAATGAGGTGATGGCTGTGAAATCATTTTTTACGAGAAATACAATGTGTGCCGGCATCAAACAGTGGGAATCATTACCAATTTATTTTCTCCTATGAAAAAATGATACTCAAAGATTAGTGGGATCTTAGAAAGAAAGGGATCCATGTTATTTGCAGAAGTATCATTAAGGCTATATAACTGTGGCACTAAAGGACAGGCAGCAGTTTAAAATGCAGAAAAATTTAAAAGAGGCATTTCCAGAAAATAAATGAGAATGTTCATTCTAGCTAAGCTTTATGAGTAAGGTAAACATATCTGGCATTTGTCCCCGTTTTCTTCCTGGGACCTTTTAGATGAAAGTTTAGTAATTCATTCTTAATCACTCACAAGCTGTTAGGTACCTCGTGGCTTGTAACCATCAGAATTAATTGCAGGTACCTCTGTGGGTCTGCAGCATGCAATAAACATGACCATGATGGATTCCTAACACAACCTGGCTGGCTTAGGGTAATTACCTCTGGATCCCTTCTTCTTGTTTTGAAGTGTGTTTAATTCTCAGTGGATTTCTGAAGGAGTATTTTGCCTTTCTTGACAGAAAATTAAAGTCTGGGAAATTGAAAAATAATTAAACTCTCAATTTTTTGGAAGGGAAAATGTGGGGGAAAGGGGGGCTGAGTTAAAGGCTAAAATACATCTTTGAAACTGTTTCTCTAAAGTAGGAAAAGAAGTGAATTTGGTGATGGTATATTGACCCTGGAATTTAATAAGAGTAACTATTTCTTGTGTTCAGAAGTCCAGACATTGGTGTACTATAAAACCTTGCCCTTATAACTGTGGTCCCAGGACCAGCAACATCAGCATCACCTGGGAGCTAATTAGAAATGCAAAATCTTGGCCACTCCAGACCTGAATCAGAATCTGCATTTTAACACGGACCCAGGTGATTTGCATTCTTAACAACATTTGAGAACCACTGATGTAATGCATGTTTAGAATACTTAATTTATTTAGAAAGCTTATCTTTCTGTCTAGGAGGTATTTATATTCCAGTTATGATTGCCAAAACGTCCCAGAAAGAAGAGGGTGCAATGCTGTTCCCTGGCAGAGCATGCTCTGAAGGCAGCAGTCGTGCCTCTCTGGTCTTTGGATTCCCAGCACCTAGCTCAGTGTATGAAATGTTAAGGTGGATGAATGGATGGATAGATGGATGGAGGGATGGATAGATGAATGGGTGGATGAAGGGCATGGTAAACCCCTAAAAAATGAGTGATTAAGTGAATATTTTTTTAAAAATCAGTAACAAGCAGATTTTTTTTGTTATTACATAGTACAGGCTTGCTTAATATCACAATCACAGTAGATTACATCACAGGCCAACAAAGTCTTATTGTGAAAATTGTTCGGATGGTTCTAGACCTCCAACAGCCCGTGGAGCGAGGTTTGGTTTGTGGAAGGGTGTTCATTCCAGCAGAAAAGAATATCTTCCCTTCCTTGAACTTACCTGATGCTCTATTTGTGCCCTCTATTGCTATGTTCCTTTTTTCTAGCTAGGCCCTATTTCTGCAGCTGGAGTCTAAACCTTTTAAAGGCAGGACTGTGCCTGCAACATTGACTCGCCTGCCCCCAGCACATGTCCGCTGACCTAAACCCATGCCTTTTAAAGTTTTGTAATTTTGTATATACAACTGTCCTTTGGTACCACAGTTGGATGGCTTTGATGATGCTTCTGCAAATAATGGGGATCCCTTTCTTTCTAAGATCACAGTAATGCTGCTTGTGCCATATCGGCTAATGCTGAGAGCCATATGACAACATGAAGAAATTCACTCCAGGGGGAAACAATCTGTGTCCCCCTTTCTCATCCCTAAATCCACCATTTATTTTGGAAATAGGAACGATGTCTTTTTATTTTTTTAATTTAACAAGTGCTGGTTCTGCTGTCCAGGCTGCACTACTGTGGTGCAATCATGGCTCACCGCAGCCTTGACCTCCCTGGGCTCAAGTGATTCTCCCACCTCAGCCCTCTGAATGTATTTTTATTATCAGCTCATTTTACTGCATTCAATGAATTGTTGGAAATTGGAGCCAGACAAAAATTGTATAAATATTGGGCTGCTTCTGCTTCTCTGACACTAGATGAAAATGGCATTTGTGCCTGTGTGTCTGTGGGGCCCTCAGGAAGCTCTTCTCCTTGAGAGGCCTTGCCAGTGCCAGCCTCATCAAAGGGTAGCTTGGGAGGAGACACCCCATGCTTATAGCTTGAATGGATTCCTGAGATGATGTTTCATGGTGTAGAGGCAGAGTGGAAGAGTGAGTGGAAGAAGCACTGGCCATGAAATCAGAAAAGCTTGATTTGAATTATAACTCTCCTACTCACTACTTGGCAATTTTCATCATGTCTGTGAAATACATTGTACAGTGTGTGACAGGGAGTCAGTGTTCACCATTTGCTAGTTTCCTTTGCCTCTCTGAGCCTGTTTCCTCATTATGATGCGTAAAAATATCACATGCTTTAGTGCTTGTCACATAAAACGTTCATAATGAATACTTTTAATTCCCTCCCAGTTTGCATGTCCCGTGTACCACCCACACTGTTTGGCACACCCTGTTTCTCTGTGTAGGATCTCCCTAAAGTGCTCTATTGGATGACCTTCACTTGTCCCTTGATGCCATGGTCAGAAATCATGGTCTATCTGCCAAGTAGATTTTTCTTCCAGCACCTTCAGCAGTTTCTGTCCATCCCTGACCACCCAGTAGAGCCTTTGTTTACCCAGCACATGTTTCTAGATCCGATCTCCCACTATCAAGTAAAAAAACTTGTGCTATTTGCCGCTGGGAACTGATTTGAAAATACCAGAATCCAGAAGGTTTATTCTTGGGGCATTTCCTCTTCAAATTCTAGTACTTTTGGCATTCTTGAAGCAACTACAATTTTTATAAATTATTTCTTTAAAAATAATTTAAAGTATATAGGTTTGTTGTAGAAGAAAAATTGACTTAAATATAGATAATAAAAAGAAAGAAAAAGAAGTTCAGTCATAATCCTATTACACATAGAGAACAATTATTTGACACATTGGTGAATAGCCTTTTAATTTTTATATATGACCCAGTGGGGTGGCTCACACCTGTAATCTTAGCACTTTGGGAGACCAAGGTGGTCAGACTGCTCGAGCTCAGGAGTTCAAGACCAGCCTGAGCAACATAGTGAAACCCTATCTCTACAAAAAATACAAAAAAATTAGCCAGGCCTGGTGTGTGCATATAGTCCCAGCTACTTGCGGGGCTGAGGTGGAAGGATTGCTTGAGCTCATGAGGTCAAGGCTGCAGTGAGCAGAGATCAGGCCACTGCACTCCAGCCTGGGTGACAAAATGAGACCTCTTAAAAATTTTTATCTAAATGAACATACAATATATAAAAATACATTGTATATAAATATATAAATAAATTCATATAACATAAAATACATTAACATATATTATGTAAATATATGTTAAAATGTTTTTAGTATATAGGTATGTATTTGATCCATTGGCCTCTAACTATTCTATGTTCTCAGAAACCATCAGAAACACACACACATGCAGTCTTAATGTTCTTAGAGTTTTATGACTTGTGTTTCTTTCCACCTGATTACCCCTGTGCTATTGAATATAAATTGTTGTTTAAACAAATCAATGCCTAGAACACTGCTTAGGCTATAGCAGTGTACAATGAATAAATATTTTGGGAATAAATGAGAAAACATATCCTAATGTAATTTCTGTGTAAATTTTGAGCTTTCAAGATTGGACCTTCTTTTAAATGGGGTAAATCTATTGATAAATTGTTATGAAAAGTTAACATGGAAAAAAAAGCCTCATTCAAAGGGAGATTAAGGTGGATCTTTACTCACATCTGTTGGCGAACCTGTCTCTCATAACTTTTCGTTTTAGAACAGCACCGTGATTTAGCATTGAATCCTATTTGAACTACAACCCTGCAAATCTGAAAACTATCTTTCCTTTAAAATTTGAGGGCTAAAGTGCAATGTTTTTAGGGATTAGACAAACAGTTACAAGAGGGACGAGTGCCTTTGAATTCCTTGCCAATAAGCACAAACCCTGATGCCCCTAGGAGCCAGGCAGGGATTTCCCTCATAAAGTGGTGCAGATGGAAACCCATTGCAGTCACTCTGCAAAACTGTCATGCAATGCATGACAGAGCGTCAGCGTTCACCCAGTGCTAGTTTCCAAAGGGCAGCCACTACTGAACATTCATGTGGCAAGGTGGGGTCCAGTGGCACCAGATTGTTTTCTTTCTTCAAGAGAAATAAAAAACTTGAAAAATTATGCGAAATTCTTGATTCTGAAATAATGGCAGCTCATTTAATTTAAAATATGAAACTATGCAAGCAAAACAAAATCCACCTGAGAACACTGAGCCTCTGGGGTAAGCTGAGGAACTGTTTAAATTGCCTAAAAGACCCCAGATACTCAAATGCCAGGTGGAAGGCTGCTTCAAAAGACTGGCTGGGCCTGCCTTCATCAAGGGTGCAACACATTGCTCTTGGGAGCCCCACCTAGGTTCTCAGTGGCTCCTGCAACAAGTCATAAGTGGATGCAAGAAGTCCCGAGATGGCAGTCTGCCAGGCGATTCCTGTAGGTAATGTCAGTTAAAACAGAGGAGATTGCCAATACCTGCAACCTGGCGCAGTGAATTGGCAAGCAGATCAGAAAGAGGTCTTAATACATCGTGAATAAGTCCTGATATCTAGAGAGATCTCTGGGACTGAAGTATTAAAACCTTCACATTTTCCTTCTCTTGGAGCTCTATTGGCGTTAAAAGTCTCTACTGCATCTTAAAAAGGAAGCAAAGGTCAAAAACAGACAAATCCCAGCCAAGTGATGGGAAATGTCATTTCAGGATAATAACATCTGCACATTGGTCATTAAAATACATTCTTTCCAATGAATGCCCTTAACTCTGCAGGATGGGAACATGGCTTTAATCAGACAGGTTCCCAGATCAGATTACATCAAAACGAGCAGGGGATTCTGTGTTGCCCAATCAACAGAGGAAAGAAATCCAGAACATTTTCTTTTACATTTAAAATGCTTTATGAGGGAAATGGGCAGTTAGTCATATTTATTATTGAGCATTTACAAGAATACTTGTTTATTGTTTTATTTTCTTATTGTTTATTTTGAGCTGAGCTTTTGGTTACCAAGAAAGGGTCCTCTCTCTTAAAGGAAGATAGCTGATGTTGCAGCTAAAAGCAGCTAAACGGTGCATGAGAACTGAAACAGCTGCCTAGAGGTAGGAAAAGGGTTGGGATTTTGTCCAGGGATACCTACCGACCAGTTCTAAGAGGCACATTCCCTGAAAGACTTCGTTTTTCTGGTGGCTTTTTCTAATGCTGCTTTGGTCCTGAAGGAGTTGCAGATAATGAATCGCTAAGAGAAGATGGTGGAGTTTACCGAGCGGATGAGGGGCAGGCTATGAATTTAGTAGGAAAGGGGAAATGGGTCTGCAAAAATCTAGGAAGATGAGAACAAGCTTGTACCTAAATGTCAAAATAGCACCCTAACATCTTATTAGCAACAAGCATACCTGGCACCCAGATGTTGATTTCTAAGACCATTCTCCAATAAAAAGAACCAGGGATTCTTGGAGACCTGAATGATTCTAGGGCTGGAGTAAAAAACATACAAGATGAACCTAGAGCATCCTGTAGATCCAGAAAAGAAGCAAGTTCTAAAACAAAACAAAGGCCAAAACTTACAATGAGAGGATTCAAAGGAAAAAAGGAGCCAACTGAAAGAGCTCCCAATGGCCAAAGATGGAACAATTTGACCAATAAAATAAAGTCTTATTTGGATTATAACCCAAAATACAAATAAATATCCATGAGTCCATGTTACAGATAAATGATTGATCGAATAAATACTATAAAAGAGATAAATCTCCCAAGCAGAAAAATTCCTTATTTTATGGAGATATTCTGGCCTCAAGGAGGTGGAATGTGACTCCCTATTCCTTAATCAGGGCTGTGTATAGTGACGTCTTTCCAAAGAGTGTAGTCTGGGAAGAAGCAAAAGCGTCACTTTACAGTGGGGAAACCTTACCAACAGTACCTCAACTGGGTGCTCAAGATCCTGGGCACAGTGACAAGTCATGTTGATGCTGTGTTATCCTTGATATGATGTGATGAAAATGGCATCAGTGGAATCTGTGACTTTGTCCCCGAAATCCATAACCACAGTCTAGTCATGAGAAAAACATCAGACAAATCCCAATAAAGAGACATGCTACAAAATATCCAACTGGCACTACCCAAAATGACTGTTCAGGTCATTGAAAGCAAGGAAAGCCTGAGAAACAGCCACAGCCAAGAGGAGGCTCAGGACACATCTAATTTCCATTCACATCCAAAATGGAATCCCAAGGCAGAAAGAGGACCTTAGGTGAAAACTAAGGAAATGGGAACAAGGTATGGAATGTAGTTAGTGATGCTGTATTAGTTTTAGTTCTAATAAATATACTGCAATAATGTAAGATGTTAATAATAGGAGAAATTGGGCACATGGTATATGGGAACTTTGTGCTATTTTCACAATTTTACCGTAAATCTAAACTTCTGAGAAACAACGTTTGTTTTGAAAAGAGCCATCCTGGCCTGCACTAGGAAATACTCCAGACATTGTGGACCTTCCTCCAAGACAAGATTTCTCAAGTAGCTTTCTTGGTTAAAAGGGCAGTGATGTAAAAACACACATTATTTTACCGAAGAACCACGATATGGCTGTCATCTGGCAGAAGTCTACTTCCTGGGCTTTCTAGGTGCCTGCATGACGATCACTGGGAGCATTCAACCTCCAAAGAAGAGTTCTGCTCATTATGTCTGTCTAAATAATGTGATGAATTTAAGTTTCAAGTGATAGCAGTTAGTGTACATTGTAAATATACAACTCAGTTTGTCTGTACCAAATTTAAACCAAATTGCCTACTGTGTCCTAGGAAATATTTCAACCAGGCACCTTTGGTTTTCACAACTGGGCTATGTAGAAATTGCTTTTGGAGCCAATTAACTGGAAGCACTTATAAGTTTGTAGCTTTAATTACATACTGGTGTAGTCTGCTCCTGGTTAAAAAGATACCCAATAGGCTGGGAGTGGTGGCTCATACCTGTAATTCCGGCACTTAGTGAGGCCAAGGCAGGTGGATCACCTGAGGTCGGGAGTTCGAGACCAGCCTGACCAACATGGAGAAACTCTGTCTCTACTGAAAATATAAAATTAGCTGGGCATGGGGGTACATGCCTGTAATCCCAAGTACTTGGGAGGCTGAGGCAGAAGAATCACTTGAACCCAGGATGTGGAAGTTGCAGTGAGCCAAGATTGTGCCATTGCCCTCCAGCCTGGGTGACAAGAGCAAAACTCCATCTCAAAAAAGAAAAAAAGAAAAAAAAGGCACCCTGTAAATAGTAGTGAAATGTTAAAGAAAAATACTACTGTTGAAGTTGCTGTTAATTACATGTTGGGTTCTGTTTACTTCCTGTGTAAGGTCCAAATTCTTTGGATGATTTGATCAAAAGTTGGAACAAAAGGTATGCAGAGGCACTTTATAATCACCTCTTGCCTTCTGAGGCAGTCATTTGTACCTACCTCAGCTACTCATAAGCTCCTTCAAAACTATGGCTAAGTATTGATCACCTTTGTGTTTCCCATTCAACTGCCAAAGGGCCTTGCATCAATACATTTTGGTGAATTAGTTAAAAACAAGGTACACGTCTGCTGTTCCAGTGACTTAACTGGAGGTTTAGACTAGAATAGTCAGAATGCACCATCTTGATTACTCCTTGCTTTCTACCCACAAACATCAATGGTAAAATGAGACACTTTTGTTCTCTCAGCAGATTCCGTATTTTAATGCACTATAAATTATGTATTTTAATTCACTGTATTCATTTTTCATATCAATCACTGAATAATTAGAAGGTATTTCTTCTTAACAGGAGTCAAAACATTTTATAGCACCAGTTTACTTTGTAGAATTTTACATCATGAGTAGGTGAGAGCCTTACTCATCAGAGTAAAACCTTAAGTGCTGAAATCCACTCTGTGGTGACATTTACTTAATTGCTTTACAAGACTGAGGCTCAGTCAAGCTTGTCTTCCTCAGCAACCCTTTTTTAAAATCTCATTATGCATTTAGACCAAGTCCTTGGTGCACAGGGGATGGGGGTATTGGAATGAGACAAGGTTTCTGTTCCAAAGGAGATTTAGTCTGTCATTATGTCTAAACTTTCCCATTCTTAGTCCATTCTAGTTTTTAGGAGGATTAATGTACATCTTATATGCAATATAGTAACATTAGCCTTACTGATCTTTGGAAGGTGAGTTCACCACCTAGTTCTTTCCTAAGCTGCCCCTGTCTCCTTCTCTACCCCTGCCACCATACTCCAAAGCTTCAGCCAAAATTTCTATTCAAGTGGCTTCCAAATCTAGATCTAAATCTCTGCCCTTTATTCTAAACCTAAGATGCCTGCATTTTCTAGACCCATGAATTTTACTTTTTGAGGAACCATCCTGACAATTATCACAGTGCTTTGCAGGCTATAAGAAAGTAATAAACCAGGCATGGTGGCATGTGCCTATAATCCCAGCTACTCTGAGGCTGAGCGGGGAGGATTACTTGAGCCCTAGAATCCAGCCTGGGAAACATAGTGAGACCCTGTCTGAAAAGAAGAAAAGAAGAAGGAAGAAAGGAAAAAAGGAAGGAAATGAGCAAATGAAACATTATTCACAATAGCCAAGATATGTAATCAACCTAGATGTCTGTCAGTGGATGAGAAACTGTGGTATATATATGCATTGGAATATTATTCAGCCTTTAAAAGGAATGAAATTTTGTCATTTTCAACGACATGGATGAACCTGGAGGACATTACACTAAGTGGTATAAGCCAGGCACAGAAAGTCAAATACAGCATGATCTCACCTCTATGTAGAATCAAAAACAGTCAAACTCAACTAGTGGAATGGTGGTTATCAGGGTCTAGGGCAAGGCTGGGGCAGGGCGATGGTAGGGGGACTCAGGGAGAGGGATTGGAAAATGCTCTTCAAAGGATATAAAATTTCAGTTAGACAGGATACAGAAATTCAGGACAGCTGTACAACATGGTGACTAGAGTTAATAACAATGTATTGTATACTTGGAAATTGCTAAGAGAATAGATTTTAAATGTTCTCACCACAAAAAAACAAGTATGTGAGATAATAGGTATGTTAATTAGCTTGATTTAGCCATTTCCCAGTGTATTCATATATCAAAACACCCTGTTGGGACACAAAGAAGGAAACAGCAGACACCAGGACCTACTTGAAGGTTGAGTGTGGGAGGAGGATAAGGATGGAAAAACTACCTTTTGGGTGCTAGGCTTACTACCTAGGTGACAAAATAATTTGTACACCAAACCCCTGTGACACACAACTTACCTATATAACAAACCTGCATGTGTACCCCTGAACTAAAATAAAAGTTAAATTATAAAAAAAAGATAGTTGTTAAGGAAAGTACAATTATTATTTGAGGCCTTCATGAAGATACCAAAAGATATAAATAATGATGATTTTTTGTTAGTAATTTATTTACAATTATATAGTTGTCTTTTATTCTCAGTAAATTATTGAATTCCTTTAAAAATACTATGTTGTACACCATTAATATATACAATTTTCATTTTTTAATAAATAAATACCTTTTTAAAAATTAAATGAGGCTGGCGCAGTGGCTCACCCCTGTAATCCTAGCACTTTGGGAGGCCGAGGCAGGCGGATCACCTGAGGTCGGGTGTTTGAGACCAGCCTGGCCAACGTGGCAAAACCCCATCTCTACTAAAAATATAAAAATTAGCTTGGCATGGTGGCAGGTGCCTGCAATCACAGCTATTTGGGAGACTGAGCAGGAGAATTGCTTGAACCTGGGAGGCGGAGGTTGCGGTGAGCAGAGACAGTGTGACTGCACTCCAGCCTGGCGACAAAGTGAGACAGTCTTAAAAAACAAAAATTAAATGAGCAAATGAATATCCGAGTATAAAATATGGAAAACAAAAGCCAACTCTCTTAGAAGCTAAAAATTTTAGCCATTTTAAATGAGAAGTCTCCAAAAATGTCATAATATATAATGACACACATTTCCCAACAAAATCTACTAAACATAATTTAATCTTTCTTTTCTTTTCATTTTCTTTTTTCTTTTCTTTTTTTTTTTTTTTTAAACTTAGAGACCACTCTTATGAATATCAGTCACTATAACATGGGGTAACATAGTAGCCCTTAGGTGTTTTAACCATTTGAGAAAATTTGCCCTCCTCTACAGGAGTTCTTTTATCTGCTTTTCATATTTTCACTATCAGGATAGTGACTGCCATTTCGTGCTGTCACTGGTATATGCACCTCCAGCATCAGCCCCACCCTTGTTCCCTGACTGTACCACTCCTTATCAAATTTTATGACTTAACTGCTATGAATTAGGAAACCCTATAGCTATGTTTTTAGACATTTCTAAACAAAAAATAAGCTCTGAGCAAGACCTTGAGGAGTTATTTTATGAGTACAGTGTGTGGATTGGTTTCAGTCCATTTTATTCACTCTGAAGCAATTTTTTTTTTTTTTTTTTTTTTTTTTTGCTGCATTTCTTAGTTTAACTGTCCTAGATAAATGAGGTTGCTAGATGAGAGAGAAAGTTGCAGATCAACATGGCCTGGCATACAGGCCTTCATTTGGTTTGGTACCTACTCTCTGATTCTAGAGAATATACCAACTCTCACTCAGAAAAGAAATGAGATCTGTAAATGTAAATTCAATAGGAAAATACTATTTATTCCATCCATCTCCCAACTTAAAGGTCGTAAGTTTTGCCTTCTTCTGCAAGACTTCAATCATTATTGTTTTCAGTGTTCTCAAAGTGTGGTCCTTAGACCAACTTCATCAGAAACACTTAGATTGCATGTTAACATGCAGATTCTCTGGTCCCATCCTTGGCGAATTCAATCAGAATCCTCTGGTGGTGAAGGTATATTCCAGGTTTTTTTGTTTGTTTATTTTTTAAGCACGCTCTCCTGGTGATAAATTCTCAGGCATATGAGAGTTTACATCACCGAGCTAGAACGTCTCCTCTGGCAGTCTTCACAATTCTTTCCACCAACCTTCCTCCTGTGTCTATGCTCTGTTTTCCAGTTTCACACATCCTGCTTATCCACTTTTTCGTGAATTTTCTCTTCTTCAGACCTCCAAATTCAGAACCTTCCTTTGAATATTTTTATGACCGTCAGTCTTTCCCTAATCAAGAACAAATAATCATTTTTTTTCCTGAACATATAATTCCTGCAATCTGCCTACCCTCTTCCCTGAGCCTGCAAGATTGATACATGGGTTATACAAAGTGATGAAAACACCTTTTTCTGGAAGTTTTTCAGAAGTAAGTATAAGCACAGTCATGTTCCTAGGTAGAAAGAGAACTAGATGGTTTATAAAGCCATTTCCAGCCCTATCTAGAGTCTTTACCTTGTAAATACTAACTTAATTTATCAATTTTCTGTCCTTTCTAAGACATTTCTGCTAGTCTTTTGTCTTTTTATTTTGAAGCTTTTCTATCCTGGGACTATGCTTTATATTCATGTTGAGTCTCATAATAGACACCAGCAATCTGAAATACATTTATAGACATGGATAAATCCATGTTGATCTACACTTTGCATACTTGTTTTCTGTATCACAATTGAAGTGTGAGAAGGCAGAGTCTCGCCTATTACAACGAAATGAACATCACCCAACACAAAATTTAACTAAGTTTATACTTATTTAAATTTTCTCTGATAAGAAATTCTTAAAAGGTTTTATATCAGTGTCATATATTAATGTAGCAAATTACACCGTGAATGAAGTAGTAATAGTAATATTCATGTAGGCTGGCAACAGGGTGTCAGAAGCTGCATGGGAGACAGACAAGCTTGCTATAACAGCCAAGTGGGCAGGTGATCTCTATTTACATACCACTCCTTTGCACTGATCCCACGTTATTTGTTTGTTCATTTGTTGAGACCAAGTTTCACTCTTGTTGCAAAGGCTGGAGTATAGTAAGACATTCTCGGTTGACTACAATCTCCACCTCCTATAATCCCAGCTACTCAGGAGGCTGAGGCAGCGATTCTCCTACCTCAGCCTCCCTAGTAGCTGGGATTACAGGCATGCACCAACATGCCCAGCTAATTTTTGTATTTTAGTAGAGACGAGGTTTCACTGTGTTGGCCAGACTGGTCTTGAACTCCTGACCTCAGGTGATCCACCTGCCTCGGCGTCCCAAAGTACTGGGACTACAGTCGTGGGCAACCACACCAAGCCGATCCCACTTTTCTTAGGCACCCAGAGTCCTCTCAAAGGTGCCCTTCCTACATCCTACCCTGACCTGTTCACCCATGAATTTCTCCAAAGTCCAAAATTACTCGGTTTCTCTTTAATAAAAATTTCCAGTCCACATCCTGGTATTAGGGAGAAAGTAATATAATGTTTGCATTTTATTTAAAAGGTTTATTGAATAAAATGAATGTTGGATTGTTGACATCTATGTGGTCCACATTCTTAAGCCCCTCTTCCTGCTGTCAGAAGACTATGAGTTAGTGACTTGCCATCCCACTTGAAAATGTCTTGGTTTAGGGAAGACAGAGCTAAATTTTGAGTACAGAATATTTGCCCTCTGAATCTAGGTAACTTAAGAGGAAGTCTTTCTGTAGAAGGCAGTTATACCAGCTGCCTTTCAAGGATGAATCAGGATTCAGATGAATTCAGCCACACATGACTACAGAGGAAAGAACTCACCGTGACTATGATTTATTTATATCAATGACAACATTAATTTCTCAGGCTATCAATATGGTCTTTCTCTTGAGGCCTCTAACCCTAACCCTGTTACAAAGAAGTCATTTTTAGTCATTGAGGGCTAAAATATAGAATTCAATGAAGGAAAGCAATTCCGTTGGAACGTGCCATCAGCATTGGAAGGGACCTCCTTTGTACTGCAGCCTGCTGTGCCTAAGCACTAAGAAGGTATTGTGAACTACCAGTGTTGGGGAAGTATCTTCTCTAGACAACAGAGGCTAAAGCTGTGAATCATGCACTTAAGTAACAGAGTTGTAGGCAAATAGCAGTAGACTCGTAAGCAAAGATTGTATTGAATTTGCCAACAGGCTTGGGTGGTTTATTTATTTATTTAGATGATTTCAACCTGACATTGACCTGACAAGCTCGGAAAAATAGTCTTGAGCTGAAGAGCACTCACTTCCCAGCAGAGGTTTCCATGTTAATGGATATGTCAACCCTATTTGGTGAAAATAAAGGTCAAGGGCATCAGAATAATGCATATGATCCTTTCAGGCTATTTTAATGGAGTTTTGTAGTACCATGATTCACTAAGAAGAAAAAGGAAAGAAATCAGCCTAGATTTATTTTGATTCTTATCCCAACTGAAAAAAATATACGTTTACTTTATCTTTGCTAGAAAATCTGATCTTGTAGAAAGATCCTGGTGTTAAACTGTTTCCTAAAACTACATTTCCAGAATTAGCTAATTCATTTTCTTTTTCTATATTCTACAGGATTTAGCCAAAATCAAAGATTCCCACCCTGGCCTTGTTACCTGCCTTTTAGGGCCCAAGTCTGGCATCAGTTGCTCCTTCAACTCCAAGATGAGTTGAGCAATGAGCATCTGAGGAAGCAAAGAACGCTGCAAAGCAAATAGCCATCTTTCACCTCCACATTTCTATCCTGCCCATCCCTGCATCTGCAGGCTCCATGATCAAAAATAAATATCTTGCTTTCTTAATCATAATTTAGGTATTAACCAAAGATTGCCTGGATCCAGGGACTAATGGGACTAGGTCATAGGAGATTAGATCTAGATCTTACCCAGGTGGACAATCTCCATTTAGGAGGTCATGCATTGTGTCCTTTATCAGGAAGCAGATGACATGCATATTGTTCAGGCCACATGGCACCCTGGGATCTTCAAGATGGCCCAGGTATATGTACTGTGGAGACACAGTTTTATAAAAACCCTGATGCCAAAGTAGTTCAGAATGAGTAGGAGTGGGGAGTCAGTCATTCATGGGGACTACATGAGCTCCCTGCAGTGTTAGCCTACATGAAGCTTCTCTAGTTTATTTCTTGGCAAAGAACATTCCCTCACTACAACCCAAAGGCAATTTCTATACAGTGGCTAAATCATAATGGGTTGGGAAAATATATTACAAAGAAGATTTGAATCAGTACAGCTGTCTTCCAGCATAAGACTTTATAACCTGGATTTAATTAAACATGATGGGTTAATTAAGAAGCACAATTTGCATGATAGTGATTAATTGCTCCAGATACTATTGTTGCCCAACAAACCACCCCAAAACTTAGTGGCACAAAACAGACACTTATGATACTCTTGGATATAGAATTCTCTGCTGGTCAAGAATTCAGACAGGACATAGTAAGGATAGTTTGTCTCTTTGCACAATGTCTGGGGCCTAAGCTAGGGAGACTCATGAGCTAGGGGTGATTTGATGACTCAGACCTGAACTGATTTTGAGGTTTCTTTCTGCCATGTCTGGCAGTTGACGTTGACTGTAGGCAGAAAGCACCGTAGGCTGCTGACTGATGTGCCAAGTAGCACTTCCAGCATGGCAGCCTTAGAAGAGCCAGACTTCTTCCACGGTGACTGGCTCCTCCCAGAGTGAGTGTCCCAAGAGAACCAGGAGGAAGCTTTTTCTGACCTAGTCTCGTACAGCATCACTTCCACAGTAAAAAGAATTAATTGCTTACAAGCCCAGATTCAAGGGGCAGAGTCAAAGACCCCAACTCTCAATGTATCAGAGAGCTTTTATATGAGATTTAAATATGTTTCAAATTGCCTCATTCATATAAGGTATAGCCATCAAGAGCTAGAGCCATGGTAGAAAAAAGCTACTGTGGCCGGGCGAGGTGGCTCATGACTGTAATCCTAGCACTTTGGGAGGCTAAGGCAAGTAGATCACTTGAGGTCAGGAGTTCGAGACCAGCCTGGCCAACATGGCAAAATCCTGTCTCTACTAAGAATACAAAACTCAGCTGGGCGTGGTGGTGGGTGGCTGTAATCTCAGCTACACTGGAGGCTGAGGCACGAGAATCACTTGAACCTGGGAGGCAGAGGTTGCAGTGAGCTGATATTGCACCACTGCACTCCAGCCTGGGCAATAGAGTGAGACTCAATCTCAAAAAAAAAAAAAAAAAAACGAATAAAGAAAAAAGCTACTGTGATTGCAATATACCTTTGATGGAATGTGTATCTCAGCAACAACTCAGAAGTGAAGAAAGTCTATTAGAAGGTCTGTGATTATACTAATGGCTGTGAAAAATGACTAATATATTCAAGCTTGGAAAGTCCATTTTTATTCACTGATAGTAAGGTTTTCTAACTATACACTTAGAGATATTTAGAAACAGTTTTATTTTCAGAATTCCCGCAAGATTAAAAACTTTGTGATCACAAGTCATAAACTTTCAAGTTCTAACCACTTTTTCCTCTTGAAAACAATTATTTTATTACCATTTCTAAACTTTTTACTGCGGAAAATTTGTTTTTGGGTATATAGCTAAGTGCTGATTTCATTTATTATAGCTCTAGTCACTATTTACCCTACTTCTTGATCAATATTATTTTATACCCCCACAGAGGGGCCCGATTTACTCCACGAGCCTCCCTTGTTCATGTTCAAGTTTCATACCACACTTTATTGTGCCTCTCTTTGCACTGCACTTATATTCGTCATTACTTTTAAACATGTAAATTCCTAAGCTTGGAGAGGCTTCGCCTTAGGGCCAGGGAAAATGCATTCGTGTTGGTGTCTTTGATCTCTGAGGCGGTATGTGATTTAAGTTTGCCTCAGATCCTCAGTTTCCTCTCCACAATAATGAATTTGGGCAGAAACCTGTATGATCTAGTTTTAGACAAAAATCTCTTTTTTTAAGGGTTTTAAATGATGAGATGAAAAAGAAATTGGCTTCTTTGAGAAAAGAGGAGGTAAAAATGGAGCGACCTGAAGGGACCCAGGGAGATTAACTGGCCTCCATTTTGAGCAGGGAGCTCTGGGGTCTGACAGCTGACCAAGGGCGGCTTTGACAGGGAGAGATTATGGACAGCAGCAGCTCAGAATAATAGGTGGTTTAAAGGATATAATTAACAAACCTCTGCTGCAAAGCAGCACAACAGCCTTAGAAAGAGAGGTCAAGGGCCCTTTTGGAAAGGCCTGAGGGCAACAACCTCCTCTAAGCAAATGTTTAAATAAGCAGTTCTCATAACAGTTAAAGGGTGACTTCAGCTGCATGTAGGAGCTTGTATTTGTTTAAAATCAGGTACCGTGTCACTCACAGAAAGAAGTTTATCAATACGTGGAA
Organism: Cacajao melanocephalus; assembly: GCA_963573385.1. Classification (NCBI taxonomy): domain Eukaryota; kingdom Metazoa; phylum Chordata; class Mammalia; order Primates; family Pitheciidae; genus Cacajao; species Cacajao melanocephalus. The sequence goes on from CAUYLG010014523.1 coordinate 28,122, forward strand.
CATTTTCCTAACTAAAAATATAGGAAAAGAAATGTGTGTGCCTTTTCTAGGTGTACATATTTAAAGAGAATAAAGAACACAGGGAAGTGATTTTTCGTGACAGTGATAATGGCAGGCCTGTTCATGACGCTTTACTTGCCACGGTGTACTGTCCGGCTTGCATTCATTTCTGTTTGTAAAACCTGTAAAAGTCTTGAGTGAAAACTTCCGTGGAAAAGCTTTTATAATTCAAAAGTCATCAACTGAAAACCCAGACCGGGTTTGGCTCCTCGGATGGCACTGCCTCGGGGCCTCCTCCCTTTGTTCTGCTGTGTACACAGAGAGAGGAGGTGGAGCCAAGGAAGATGAAAATTCTTGACACTAATGCCTGGCAGGACAAGTCTGGCAACTTTCAGAACAACGCACATTGAATGGCCAAATTAGAGAATTTTCCCAAGCTGAAATGACTTCTTCACAGAAAGTTGGTACACTTCACTTACACGTGCCAAATACTAGCGTAACCCACTTGGGGGCAGCTATGTTAAGCTTCAAGGTGGTGCTAGAACAATACCAGATTAGCCCAATGGGGTTAAGTACCAAGAATTCATGATATGAGGTGAGGTATACTCTTCTAGGCTTCTTGGCCAAAGGTAGTTTGGGTTTGTTTTTACATATTTGAAAAGAAACAGCCTTTTTCACTTTCAGTCTTGAAAAAGAGAAAGAGGATTTTGATGGGGGTGATGGTGATGGTGCTGGTGCTGGTGCTAGTGGTGGTAGTTGTGGGTTGTCTTTGTTTTGGTTGAATGAATGACCAAGAACCAGACAATGCCATGGTAAAAATAGGCTCTGAAGATCTAGCCCAACCGAGATCTAGCCCAACAATGAAGGAAGTGGAGCCTCAGGGAACAGCAGCAGCTTTAGAGGTGGCGAAGCTTTAGACGGAAGTCATGAGTTAGGGCACATGGTGTTGTTATGTTCCCTCATTTGAGGAACAAAACCTAGAAAAGTTTAATGGATCTCTCCAAGTTCACCGAGTTGTTTATTAAAAGGGCCAAGACAAAGCCCACTGGGCTAAAGAAATGTACCCATTTAGGATAGTCAGATGAACAAATGAATGACCATTTCAGTACCAGCAGGAAAACCCATTCCAAATCGAACACACGAACACACTGCGAACAACGCAGCTTGCACTGACCAACCACTTGAATGCGCCATACATTTCCTCAGAGCAAATAGTAAAAAAATCAGTTAACCACAGTAAAGACTCATATAGATGTGTCTGGCTTTACAGGATACATAGTGCTACTTTTCAGGTAGATTTGGCCATATTTTAAAATATATACGAACAACTCTGGTTTTAAAAATATATATGTAAAATAGGGACGTTTACTGAAAAATAGGATAAGCAACCTCAATTTATCCGCTTTTCAATCTGAATTGTCCCACATAATATTTGTTTCACTTAGGTCTTTTTAAATTCAATGAGCTGAAAGAGTTAATGAAGCTCCAACCTTCCTATACAATAGCCAGGCAACCCACCATCCTTGAATATGCCTTTTGAGTCATTATCCCCAATGACTTTTTACCATTATTTTTGCCATCACTTTTTACCACAATTACTTTGCACGAACCCAACACTTTCAAAACCAAAAGTTAAACTCTTTGCATGTGTTGTCCATGATAGTTTCCTCTCTAGGCTAAGAACAAAGTTTGATAAAGTATTCTTCTGTGTATAAGTTGTTTCACCTTGCAGAAGTCGGGCTGAAAGGGCAGGATCACTTGCTTTCATGGAATTGGTTGAAGTTGAGCATTTGTCACAGGCTCCCTATGCCGGAGGCTCTGTTTATGCACAGCGGGGATTGGAAACTCAAACACCCACAAGAGCCAGACAGTTGCAACAGAAGAAGCAACAGGAAGTGACATGGGAGATGGGGAAGGCATATTTAGAGCCCCCTCTGATGGGATGGGTGCTGCTCAGCTCCAGTACATGGTTATCATGAGAAACATAGGCCAGGTTTTGACAGACTCTTCATTTTCTAAAAGAAAAAAATATATTTTAAGAAAAATCTTCCAACTTGCTAATGTTGGCAACTAACTCAACTTTGTTTTGAAATGACTGAAGATCAAATTAAAAAGTCGTTTGACCTTCTGGTTACCAGTATAAGACTTCTAGACTCTACCATGACCACTCATCTGTTTTTGATTTTTTCTTTTAGAGACAAGGTCTCACTCTGTTACCCAGACTGGAGTACAATGGAGAGATCATAGCTCACTGCAACCTCCAACTTGTGAATGCCAGTGATCCTCCTGCCCCTGTCTCCTTAGTAGCTAGGACTACAGCCATGTGGCACCATGCCTGGATAATTTTTTTGTAGAGACAGTCTCTTGCTATGTTTCCCAGGCTGATCTCAAACTCCAGGTCTCAAGTGATCCTCCTGTCTTGGCCTCCCAAAGTGCTAGGATTATGGCTATGAGCCACTATGCCCTGCCCCACCCATCTTTTTTGTAGAAATCATATGCATCCTTTAATCTTCACCTCAGTCACATCTTTTTTAAAGCTATCCCCAACACTCTGACCTCATACATCTGCAAGGTCTGTACTGCACAGTTAATACTTAATTCTATCCTTTCTTTTATTGTTTCTAATTATTTCATAATGTACAGATTTTGTATTCAGACTTCATCATAAACACTTCTAGAACAAGACTCATTTCTAATACTTCTTTTATAGCTATCTCAAAGCTCAATAAATGTTTGCAGTTGGTATTTTTCTTAATAAAGGAAAAAGAAAATAGTCTTTGCTGACACACAAATACATAGTTATACTAGAAATGAGTTTAGCATCTTGAAGTTCCTGAATTTCTAGCCTAGGCAAGCTAACAAGTTTATGTCTGTGAGCATCTTGCCCTGACAAGCTGAGAAGCACTGGCTTGCCATAAATGTTTAAGAAGAAAGCACTTGGCAAAAATAGCTATGAATTCATTGTGTCTTTTCTAGAATAAAAATATCGTAGGCTATATTTAGTCCCATGGAGGTGCTGTGGTTCCTTACAAGCCTTGACTGTGAATGAGAAATTTTCTGAGCCAACTCTTATCTGCAGGGAACCTTCCATCGATTTAGACATTAGAAGAATGGTAGGTCCGATTAAAGAAGGTCAAGCTTCTGATTCACATTCACAAGTCAGAACTCTCCGGACCTTCTTCTTACAGTGTTTTGGAGGAGTAGAATACGAGCTGTACGCAGCCTTCATCCAGAAACAAGTGTAATGTGAGAAGAAGTGGAGCAAGTGCTGGAGCTCGAGAAATGAGTAACCACTATCTTTGTCCCTATATGGAAGTGAGGAGAGGTGGCTAAGAAACGGTGAACACTGAAAGCAACTTTTTGCCTTGTACTGGCCATTGAAATTATCTCTCCATGGCCAACAGTAGGAAAAACATCCAGAACAGCTGGGCATGTGTGCCATGCTGCCCAAGGATGGGTCAGGGAGTGGTTTGAGTTGCCCAGCACTATTTGTGAGTGATGGAGAAGTATGGAAAAAATGATCTCTACAGATCCCTAAGTCCAATGGACTTGATATGATATCAGAGGCTGTGGTGAAGGGACCAGCTGTGGTATGAATTGACTGCCTGATCAAAGGAAAACATTATATTTCCTCCCTTACCTGGAAATGCTAATAAAATATCCAGAAGGGCTTTTAGTTTAGTTTTGTTTTGTTTTGTTTTGTTTTGAGATGGAGTTTTACTTTTGTTGCTTAGGCTGGAGTGCAATGGCGCAATCTTGGCTCATTGCAACCTCTGCCTCCCAGGTTCAAGCGATTCTCCTCCCTCAGCCTCCTGAATAACTGGGATTACAAGCGTGTGCCACCATGCCCGGCTAATTTTAGTATTTTTAGTAGAGACTGGGTTTCACATGTTGGCCAGGCTGATCTTGAACTCTTGACCTCAGGTGATCCGCCCACCTCAGCCTCGCAAGGTGCTGGGATTACAAGCATGAGCCTGGCCAGAAAGTCTTTTACTAAAGAAGCCCTATCATTATACTACCCTCACAAACACCACACAGACGTGCCTCTCAGACATTCATTTATAGTTCTCAGAGTTTCCGAAGTTGTTTCGTAATCAGAAAAAGAAAAACATTATCAAATAAACAGACAACAGTCTTGCATTAGGAAGCCGACTTTAGAATTCAAAAAATAAAAAAACTAGGTAACCAAAATACTTTGGTTACTAAAAATAGTGTCTTAACTTAGACAAATAATACCAGGGTTAGAATAAATACTAATTAACATTGTTTAGAATATTTTGTTATAACTCTGATATTATTGTCACTTTCTATTTAATATTTAATAATAGAATTTATCATTTAATCACAAAATTTTCTTTTCTTTTTTTCTTTTCTTTTTTTTTTTTTTTTTTCTTTTTGAGATAGAATCTCACTGTTGCCCAGGCTGGAGTGCAGTGGTATGAACACAGCTCACTGCAGCCTTGACCCCCCAGGGTCAGATGATCCTCCCACCTCAGTCTCCCTGGTAGCTGGGACTACAGGCACGCCACCCTGCTCAGCTCATTTTTGTATTTTTTGTGGAGACAGGGTTTCACCATGTTGCCCAGGCTGGTCTCAAACTCCTAGGCTCAGGTGATGTGCCCACGTCAGCCTCCCATAGAGCTGAGATTACAGGTGAGAGCCTGGCCAGAATTTTCTTTTTCAGTCATCACTATGTTAGTCCAGTTGCATTTTCTTCATCTGCAAATTTGTTCAAGTTGCTAATAAAAATGATGAAGAAAATACAATTGATGCATCTTCGGAATGGTGGTGGTTAATCTGTCTAAAAGTTAATGCTAATTATAATAACAGAGAAATTTATGTTTCATTTCTTGATTGTCCGTTATTTTTCCCTCGACAGCCTTCACATCTATTTTTTTCTTATGAAGCTTCTTCTAGTTGGAAACCTGTCAAATTTCAACAGCTAAGAAGCGCTAAATGTGAACCTATAAACCTTGTTTCAAAAAAAAAAAAAACCACAAAACCAAGTTTAAGAAATCTAAAGATGGTGTCAGCCTTGGACAGATCTCTGGACTATAATCTGGGAAAGGTCAGATGAGATCTCCAATCATGCACAATTGTAAATACATTTGAGAGCAGTGGGTCTGAAAATGTGGTTCCCAGACCAACAGCATCAGCACTGCAAGGGAACTTGTTAAAAATGCAAATTCTTAGACTCTTCACTATGCTTTAATAAACTTTCCAGATGACTCTGATGAACATGCAGTTTTGAGAACCAGTTTTAGATAGGTTTCATGGACCAAAGGAATAGATAATATCTCTCTGGGTTGAGGGAAATTAATGGACTTAATGTCTCTTCCTTTCTATTCTCCATTGCTTTTTCTTCCTTCAGGTTCATCCCTTCCTCATTTAGCAAGCTAAAGTTTGCTTCATAAAATCATATTTTATTCCAAACATACTGTCTTTATCTGTCTAGTATGGGACTCCATCAAAATGATGTGTTCAGAAGAAATTGTCAACTAATGAACTGATTTATATCCCTTGTTAGCTTTGTGAAGGAAAACAGTCATGGAAGACACATCTATAAATGGATGTCCAGCTACTAAGCTGGCTGCCTTTTATAGTTAACATCCACAGCATGGCTGGGCATGGTGGCTCATGCCTGTAACCCCAACACTTTGGGAGGCTGAGGCAAGAGGATCACTTGAGGCCAAGAGTTTGAGACTAGCCCGGGCAACATTGTGAGACTTCATCTCTATAAAAAATAAAAAATAAAAATTAGCTAGGCCTGGTGGCACTTGCCTATAGGCCCAGCTACTTGGGAGGCTGAGGCAGGAGGATCACTTGAGCTGAAGAGTTCGACACTGCAGTGTGCTATAATCATGCCACTGAATACCTCTGAAGTCATTTGCAAAGGATTGTATCATCCTTTACGAAGGATTTATATTGTCACACAAAATGTTATTCTGTCCGATTGTAGCATTTAGGGTATGCTGGAGTTTTCCACAATATCCGGTATCCCAATTCTGAAAAACAGCCTAGATAGCTACCCAGCAGCAATTTCACCTCTGATCTGCTGTAACCCTGGAGTACCTGTTAATTAATTATCTGCTAAACTTAAAAAGAATACATATAAAGATACTGTCATTCTGAAATAATTGGTAAATGCGTCTCCCACGAGTACCTTTGCTGAAGAGGAAGCCTCATTTGCAAAGATATGCATGATTTCTTCTCTGTATCATAGATATTTCTTGACAAGTGGGTATGAGAGTCTCTAAGACTCAGTTTCCTCATTTATAAAATGAAGATACTAATAGACTGTACCAGTGAGAATTGCTCTAAACAAATAATGCAGATAATCCAGGAGTACTTAGTAAGTACCTGGCTTAACAAATATTAGCCATGATTAAAGATTTTATTAATAGATTTATAAATTCAAAAACGTTACATCAAACTTTGTCTCATTGAAAACAAGCACACAGGGGAGACAGCAAGTGTCTCTCCTTTGCATGGTTCACCTACCTGTAACTTTTCTCATCCCCACTAGACCAGCAGCATCACTACGACTAAGTTTTATTTTCTATGAAGGTTTATTATCATTGGCATCTCCCTGTTCTCTGCTATTCTAGTTCCTTGGCCACTGCTGGCACTCCAGCATAAGGCCAGATAGAATTATGGAAGTGATAAAGTATGGAAAAGCATCATTCATAGCCTATCCATAGTGCTAGGAGAGCAGAGAATAGAGCCTGCTATTAGCTCCTCTAATGTTCACCAGCCCTTGGAGCAAAATCCAAAGAGCCAGCTGGGTGACTCCAGTGCAGAAGATCAAAGGACCAGAAGAGAACCTTGAAAGATGATTTATTTCCCTAACCTCTATTCAACGTACAAAGCAAAACATGTAATCAGTTTTCAAAGATTTCAGGAGAAGGAAATTTCCCTAACCTTTCAAATAAATGCTAATATGAGTGAATAACAGTTATATATGATTTTAAAAATCTCATTTTGGCATAAGTTGAAATATTTCTTAGAATATGCTGGAAAGTTACAGTTGCATCTATGACGTATTACCCTGTAGATGGCTTTGGTGAGAGAAACGAGACAGAGAGAAAGGAGATTCTTAGAGAAGAGGTATGTAGAACATTAGGATTAAACAGATGTCCAATAAACAAGAGATTTCTGAGTTTGAATTAGTGACATAGAAAAATGAGAAACATCTGGAATCTGTCCTTTTGCCAGGTCAGAAACACAGTTTTGAGCTCCTTTGTTGAATCATTTACTTTATGAAGACTTATTAAAAACGAATGCCTAAGGTGGTTGAAAGGGGAGCGTATTGAATTCAGAATGCCAAGGCCTTTAAGGGAATCCTTTCAAAGAACTTTTACTTTCCATCAACTAAGCTTAATGCTGTCTCCTCAAACTAGTCCTTTTGTTCTGTTTCAATACATACTTGAAGAGTCAGCAGCTTATAGACCCACTTGAAATTTAACAGTAAAGTTTTGGAGAGAGAGCGAAGACTAATTTTCCTCACATTCTTAGGTTTTAACATATGATGCTTTCATGGACAACACTCCCCCCCCACCTCCCACCCCACACACACACCAGAATCATCTGAGAGAAGGGGATCTATCTAGACATTGGTCCTTTGGACACAGCTGAGATACAGGAATGAGGTTGTTTCCTGTGTTCATTTTGGGGGAAGACTCAGCTGCCCTTGAAAGTCCTATGATAGGCTTCTAGCCAAGATACAGTAGGGAGGAAAGAGAGGGGTTATGCATCACTTAAACCCCACCTGTCCTCAGTCAGTGCTTTCAGATGCCCTTGGGTCCCATAACTAGCCATTTACTGGAAGGAAAGCTGGGATTATAGGCCAATAAGGTGACCTGGTGTTGGAATTCTGAGGAGACCACTGACTTATTTCAATGCCTTGCTGGCCCTGTTATCACCCTTCATGCTAATATGAGACAAAGGAGTGGGAGAGAGCGGGAGGAGGAAAGAAAGGTGAAAAGGGACAGAGGAAATATCTTAAGGTGAAACAGATATTCCAGGAATACTCTCTTCCCTCATGCATTTGCTACTTTTCTTTAGTACTTTACAAGAAAGTAAATATTGTGAGGAGCCAGATCTCAGGGAAGGTATAGAAAGGAATCCTACATTGGGCTGAAGCAGTATTTATGAAGTTGCGCTGGCACACTGAATTCTTATAATGCCACTATGGAGCCAGCCTCACACTGGTCTTTTGTATTCAAGTTACGGTGATGAAGATAGTCCCCGTGTCTCAAATCTCTATGTCCAAGTTATTAAATTCAGGAGGCTGGACACTTATCTTAAATGAAGCAAGTTAGAAGGCAGATGACGACTTACCAAGACCATCATTTGCATAAAGGAGTCAAAGAATCACCATGTATTAGTCAGACCACAGGGCTGGTTGTCTCTCTAACCAAGTAACCTGATGCTATTAATAAAATGACAACTAGGGATATTTAGGGAACAAAAGAAGACAAGATTGCTTTCTAGGAGGCATTCCCAGAATCCCACAATAATTAGTTATTATTAAATTCATCACCCTCTTCAACCTATTTTTTTATTTGCTATGAAGCATCTCTTGGCTAACAGTTTTCATAGAATTACTAGCCACAGGGTGCCTTCATGCTTCCTTTGATTCGTGCTAAAGCCACCTTTGATTAACCCTCAGGAAGGTCTTCGTGTGCTCTCTGCCAGCCTTGCCCAGTCCTTATGGTTTTGTAAATGTCAATCTTCTCTGCCCTTAGCCACCACCTTTTCAGAGTGAAGGGTGCAATAGGCTCCCCCTCTCATTGCTCAGCCTTTCTAGTCTCTTCTGGTTGTGCCCTGGAATTTACTGGACCGTGGTCTTCCAAGCGTAGATCAGGGCACATGCAAAAATAGAATCTAACTATTCACAGAGCCTTTAAAGCTACCCTGATAAGAAGTCTTCTTTTTTGATATTTATATTCATTTTGAATTACTAAAATACAATATAATTGTCCATCAACAGACAAATAGATAAAGAAAATGTGGTATGTATACACAACGGAGTACTATGGAGCCATAGAAAAGAGTGAGATCCTGTAATCTGTAACAGCATGGGCAGAACTCGAGGACATTGTGTTAAGTAAAACAAGCGAGGCACAGGAAGACAATGAGTACACATGTCCTCACTCATTTATGGGAACTAAAAATGAAAACAATTGAACTGATAGGTATAGAGAGTAGAATGATGGTTACCAGAGGCTGGGAAGGGTAGTGGGGGGGTGGGGGAAGTGTGAATGGTTAATGGGTACAAAAATATAGTTATATAGAATGAATAAGATCTAATATTTGATAGTACAGCAGGGCAACTCCAATCAACAATGATTTACTGTATACCTTAAAATAACTAAAAGAATATAATTGGGCTGGGTGTGGTGGCTCACGTCTATAATCCCAGCACTTTGAGAGGTTGAAGCAGGTTGATCACCTGAGGTTACAAGTTCAAGACCAGCCTGACCAATATGGTAAAATCTGTCTCTATTAAAAATACAAAAATTAGTCGGGCATGGTGGCAGGTGCCTGTAGTCCCAGCTACTCGGGAGGCTGAGACAAGAGAATTGCTTGAACCCAGGAGGCGGAGGTTGCAGTGAACTAGGATAGCGCCACTTCACTCTAGCCTGGGTGACAGAGCAAGACTCCATCTCAATAAATAATATAATATAATATAATATAATATAATATAATATAATATATAATTGGATTGTTTGTAACACAAAAAAAGTATAAATGCTTGAGGTGATGAATGCCCCATTTACCCTGGAGTGATTATTACACATTGCATGCCTGTATCAAAATATCTTATGTGCCCCATAAATATATACACCTACTATGTACCCATAAAAATTAAAAATTAAATAAGTTTTAAAAAGGATAATAAAGAAATACAAAGTAAGTGTGTTGCTTTCATGTAAGACCAATTTGGCCTTTTTTATCACAGCACGGAGCCTATTAAAAGACCACTTTTATGCCTAGAAAGATGATGCCTCATCAGTCACTCAAAATGGCTACTAGGGACATTATCAATCCTATTTCATTGCTGAGAATAGCTTACATTTGAATTTTAAGATTCAATTTGTTATTTAATTTAGTTTTAAAATATGGCTTACATTTTAAAAATTGGGGAGAAAGGAATTAAGGCATATAAGTAATTCCAACTTATCTATCAGTAGGAAATAACCTTTTCAAAAATAGGCTGTGAATATAAAGAGAGCCTTGTCTGCGCTCCCTTTGGGTCTTGAATCAGAGGAGGGGGCCACCTGGCTCTGAGTTTCTCCCACAGATGCAGATGCTTTCTCCTTGGTCGAGGGGAGTGAAAATTCCCTTTTGGGGTCTCCCTAGGTAACAGCCATTAGAAAGTGTAGAAGAAGCGTGTGTGACTGTTTTCTGTTTTTGTGAGATATTGCAGAGCTTTAAGTCTGCTGGTCACAAATGTTTTCTTTATGAAATCCTTAGAGATTTTTTTTCTTCTTTGTCACAATGGCAGGAATACAGAGCTTCCTCATGATTTCTCAGTGGGATTCAGCTACCCACGCTGCAGTGCTTTCAGCTGTATTTGAGAATTTCTGCCTTGTTTTACATTTGCAAATGGCTGGAACTCTCTCTTTCTTCTTCTCTCTGTCATGGCCAGCAAGAGCTCATGGGCCATGAGCTGCATCTTTATAAGCATGAACCGATTAGCAGGTGTTCCCAATGGGACGAATGCTATCTTATTGCAGACAGTTTCTAGTACAGTCCCACATTCTTTGAGAAAATAGATGTATAGTGGAGACTCTATCAGCACCAGGCTACTGGCAGCAAATGGTTGTAGCCGGGAGCCAGAATGGAGCAAGTCTAGTCTGAGCCTGTGGTCGGCAGAGGAAGAGCAGGCCGCAGACCCGAGACAAAGGGCAGCCTGAACAGCCAAGAATCAGAGCAGCCCTGGTGACCGACACCACAGGGCAAGGATCTGAGACCAGAGCCCACAGAGTCTGCAGAAACCAGAGGCACACTGCATGAGGAATCACAAAGCAAACTTCAGTGCGGACATCAAAGAAAACATTCTCACCCCGTTTCCTGCTTCTGTGTTTCTCCACGTTCCTCTAGCCTTACATACAGTAAGCGCAGTGTGGTGGGAACAGGGAATTGAAGTAGAAAGCACAGGCCAGGGGATCTGATGGGCCTCTTAGATCCCCTGGGAGGGCATGACCACATAGGGAAAGAAGAGTCCTTTAAAAGCATTCAACATAACGTAGTTTGCCTAGGCAGTTCAGTCTTGCCCTGACTGAAATCTCCTCTGTCTCCTGAATTCGGGCAGGCCTAACTCATCTCTTCTTTTGAAGCAGAATGCTTTAATTTTTTTTTTATCCTGTGAACTTCACTATGTGACCTCCTTCTGTCCCCTACTCATGGACATCACCCTGTTCTCCCCTCCACCCCTAAGCCTGTGTTCTTCATATTTTCTTTGCTCCACAGCATATTATCCTTGACCCGTTCTTCAGTGTTTTCACGTCTATCATCTGCAAGATCGGTTCTGTCCTCATAGTACTTAGGAGACCAGATATATGCACTCTGGGGACAGGAACCTCCCAATATCAAATTAGCGACTTGGGCCATGTTGTCTGGCACATCGTGTGAATGTTGTACAGAAGACCGGTGCTTCTCCTGATTTCATTTTTCACTGACCACATGATGTTAGACAAGTCTCTGTCTTTCTTTGAGCCTCTCCTGTCTAATCCAATGAGTTGTTGTAAGAATCAGATGAAATAATAGAGGGGAGAGGATTATCAATTTTACAGCACTATGCAAATGTAAGGCATTGTTATAATAAAATATGGATCATGGCTTATGCTGGGGTGGAGCTAAGCCTCCTTCAGTCATTCAGCCTGTTTGTGTAACCTCTGGTGAAATTTTAATAACTGTTGCAAGGCGTAGGTTTCAGCACATTCTTTGTTTCTTCTGTTGGTATTCACAAGGCAGTCACATAGGCCATGAACTAGTCTTTCTCAGAAGGGAGGGAGTGGGAAGACATGTAGCTAAAAAGGGCTTAGGAGCCCGGAGACATGTTAAATAGGAGTCATTTAACTACTCCAATAAAAAAAAAAAGAACAGCAAAAATGTTACCAAACTCATGGCACAAACAGCCAGTAGCTCAGCACTATGGTTCTTACCATCTGAAATTTCCATTCAACCGTGTTTCATCTCCAGCCGCTATCATCAGTATGATCATTAAATTTAGCTGAATTACTAGTTGAATTAAGACTCAATGTATAGTTTTGTATATCAGATATGTGCCACGCCCTATGCTAAGTATACAGCCTTGAGTAATTCACAGATTCTTCCGTAACAAACTCACATACAAATAACCACACACATAAAAATAAACAATGTTAATGTGATAATTGCTGTAGATCTGGATAATTGCTACATTTAAAGTACTATGACAGTACCTAGGATGGAGCAATTAACTGCATGGAAAGTAGGAGAGGAGGTAACATGTGACCTGGTCCTTGAAGGACGAGCAGAAGTTGGTCAGAAAGTGAGTATAGCTGTACTCATTGTGTACACAGGCTCTGGGGCCAGCCCTCCTGGTTCAAATCCAAGCTCTGCCATTTCTTTCTTTCTTTCTTCTTTTTCTTTTTTCTTTTTTTTTTTTTTTTTAGTATACTTTAAGTTCTGGGATACATGTGCAGGACATGCAAATTTGTTACATAAGCATACACGTGCCTCTGCCATTTCTTAACTGCATAACTTGGCTAGTTTCTTGATCTTTTGTTGTCTCAATTTCTTCATCTCTACAATAGGCATTATACCAACAGGGCCTACTCACAAGTTATGGTGAGCAATGAGCTCAGGCAGGTAAAGCACTCCTGATAGTTCCTGTCCTATGGTTAACCACTGAATAAGCAGAAGCCATCATTGTTCCTTTTCAAGTCAACAAGCAGGAAAGAGCTTCCTGGAACTCTTAGGGACCTGGTCTCTGGATTTAAGAGACTGATGATAGTATCATTATCATTAAGAATAACAGTAAAGCTACCATTGATGCCAGGCACTAGATTCTTTACATATGTGATTTCACTTGATTATTACAACAATCCTGAGAGTCAAAAAAATTACACTGAAATATAAATAACACCACAAAGAATATAAAGTAGGTGAAAAATAAGTGGCACAAAGTGGGCACTGGATGAAAAAGAATTACATGAGAAGAAATATTTACCATCTAAGTCATGAGGCAAAAGTCAAAAGGATTCCAAAGTGGTGGGTTTAAACCAAAGGAGGTCCGAGGCATTTTTGTCTGTTTGTTTTTATTTTTGTTTCTGCGCATGTTCATTAACTCTAAGCAGAGCATGCTCTTTCATATTTGCTCTGATTCCCGCTACCTGTGTGATACCCAGCCCTGAAAACACTTGAGCAGTGAAGTTTGCGACATGCAGACAAGGCTCTGGAACTTAACTTTGGCAACTGCTCGCATTTGTTGAATGATGTTTTTGTGCCAGGCATTATGCTGGGTGCTTTCAGACACATGATCTGTGTAACATCCTGAATAAGATATTATAATCCCCAATTTATAGATGAGGAAACTGAGGGTGAGAGAGAGCAAGACTAGAAAGAAAAACGAGATCAGAGGCACCAAAGCAGAGAGGTACATTTCATGTTCTAAAATTCATTTGACCAGAGAAGAGGACCCATGCAGGGGAGTGGTATGAGTTTGGGTGGAAGAAGTTAAATGACCTTGAAGGCCAGGCTTAGGAATATGAATGTGGCTATGGGAAGGTAATAAATGATAGATTTCCTTTTCTTCTTTACCGCTTTATGAAAATCCATCCACAGCAAACATATAGGCTGGCACAAGGTTTGCTCTAAAGAGGAAGAGGTGCTAGGTGGGGCCAAAGATGTTTCACTTCTCTTTGGAGAGTGCCCTGCTATAGGCAGGGACAATCCTCCATCTCTCATAAAGGAAAAATAAGAGAGGAGGTGCCTTCCAGTAAATATCCCCAGTTGAGTTTTCCTACTGTATATAATATATTCAAGGAAATAGCCACCAAATTTCCCTCCCTGGATTCCAAGACTTGAGATCTGACTAATATTTAAGTTTTGCATTGCCAAGTGCCCTCATAATAAAGAACAGTTTCCTTAACCTTTGATCCTAAGATGGTTTTTATAATAGTGTTCCTGTTTACCTCTCCGTCCTCATTTTACTTCACTCCCACAGTATACCCCGGCTGTGCCGATCCAATGGCTGCTCCTGAAAGCACCAAATTTTCTCCAAGAAAATTTATCAGACCACATAACACCCCTTCACAGCCATAATGCCTTGCACTTACTTCTAGAATATAACTTCTCACCAAGAATGTGTTTATTTGTTTCCTTTAGATCATAGCTCCAGGAAGGTAGGGATTCTGTCTTGTTCTTTGTTGAATACCCTGCATCTAATACATCCCAGCACATAATCAATGCTCAAGAACAGTTTGTCAAATGAATGAGTAAATGATTAGGTGAGAGAAGACGTGCTATGATTCTCCGATCCTTACTCATTGTTGAATCCTGCTTTTCAACTTGCCAGTGTGTTCCCCCTCCCCCACTGTTTACCTGACCCTAGACCCCTGGCCCCCTGCAACTTGACCTTTGATTTCCAGGTCCCTCTCCAGATCTGATATAATTCTCTGCCCCATTTACAGTCTGACACATGCACATACTCACCACCACTAAAAGCAACAACACAACTGCCTTTTCTCTCCTTCTTGGGCTCACCCTTTACCAAAAACCATTGTTGTCTGCCAGAGTTCCGCTGTTATCCAGGAAACATTCTGGGGACTCGCCTATCTCCCATTCCCCTCTCAAACCCAAAAATGATGTTCGAATGGACTAGACTGGAGAAAGAGACGGGGAAGGAAGCCCCAGCAGCATCCTGACTGTGGTATTGTTGTTAGAAGTTCCTGAAGTAGAGGGGAAGTGTGTGCATGGTGTGTATGTGTACGTTTGTGATCTGTCGACTCATGGCTGGGGATTGTCTGGCTAACTTTCATGGAACGAACAACCTGGGAGGAACGTGGACACCTGCCATGCTCATTGAAAACAGACAGGCTCTGGATGGGCAGCCCCAGCTGTAGGGGCACAGGAGGTATTTTGCCCAGCAGGCTCAACCTGGAAGTCCAGTAACAGCAATAATAATTTAGTAACATAATTGCAAACACCTATGAGCACTCCCTATGTCACTGTGCTAAGTGCTTTACATAGATTATCTCAATTATTCCTTACATTAACCATATAGGGTAGGAGCTCTTATTCCTATTTTACAACTAAGGAAAATGAGGCACAGAGAAGTTAAGTAGTTTGCAAAAGATCACACAGTAAGTGACGGAGCCAGGATTTGAACCCAAGAACTGCAACATCAGACCCATACCCAACATAGAATGATTCAAAATAGGTACCCATTGATTATTGAGAGTTAGAATGTAGAAGCATCACAAAAAAGCAACAGATTTTTTTCTGTAATATAACCCTCACAGACTGAGGAAAACAGAAGAATCAGGGGGTCTTCAGGACCATATAATGGGTAAAGATGAAAGACAGTTAAAAGTATTTCTTAACATGTTATGCTTCCAGCAATTTATCAATCTGTAAATGTATTTCATTACAAATATAGGGAGATCGAGGGAGCACAGGACTGTCATGCACTGTACTGGATGTGTAGAGTGTTCCTGGGAATTGTACAGTGCACAACATGCTCAACTTTACATGGTAGCCCCCAAATCCAGGCTTCTTTGTATCCGTAAATTAATATAGGAACCATTATAAATGAAGACTTATTAGTAGAGCTTGAGCTACTCTGGCCTTCAAAAATTAAATAAAAGAAAAAGATTTGGAAATGATAGACTGGCTGCCACAGTACCATAAAAAGCAGATATATTCGCCAATGTGGCCCCAGAGTCTTTCTGCAGACTCCTTTGCCACTATGCCTTCCCATTCAACTACACTAATATCACGTAACCTGCCACCATTCCCCAAACATGCACCCACCCACATTCCCACGCTGTACAAATGCTTCTCTCTTGTCCTCAATCTCTTCCCCATCTTTCTTTGTTTACTACTGCCTTCACCTTCAAGACCTAGACATTCATCCATGCCTCATTCATACATTCATTCTGCAAACATTTCTAGAGCACTTGAGGCAGATTCAGAAGTGACCAAGATGAGTAAGGCAATTCCCCACTCTCAAGTTTTTAGCAATCTAGAGGGGGAATTAAACAAAGTGAGTCCTCTCCAAGACATTTCATACTCATCTCCTTCTCTTCCTTCCCGAGTTAGAAGAAATTCTTATCTTTTGGAGGCATTTACAGTGCATATCCTTATCAGTCAAGTACCAATTCAAAAGACTTAAAGCAAAACAAATACATGGTAGAAAAACATAGAAAATATTTGGAAAGCTATAAATCAGTAAGTTTATATGCCTTTATCTATTCTTGGTTCATTTTGTAAAGAGTCAATAAAATGCTAAGTTAAAGCTCAGTTGATTTTTTCCAGATACTTGCCGAATTCTTGGCATCACATTCTACCATGTTTCCAGGATTCAGAGTATCTAAGCGGTGCTAGTGAAAAGTTCAGTTGAGCTAAAGAACTTTGTATTTCATTCTAACCTGGAAATGCTTCCCCCACCCCCATTAAATGTGTGAGGCTTGAATCAGACAGCTATACATAGAGTGAAAATAGTGTCATCCCCAAAGAGTAGCAAATCATGAGAGAACAACAGTAGGTGAAAGACTGAAAAAAATCCTCTGTTGTGAATATTAAATCCCAGTTGTCCATGCATGTTCCATTTTGTGACAAAAAGGGCTTATCTTTTATCTTAGTAGACTGTAAGCTCCTTTAGAATAGGACTTGTGTATTATTTATTTCTCTAACCCAAGTCCTAGCATAGGGCTCAATAAATATTTGTGAATACATCATACATACCGATTAAGGTGGACGTCTATCCTATTTTCTAATAGTTTGTCATACTCCTTAGTGTTCTAGAGAAAGACGCCCTAGAGTTTGTGTCTGTATTGTTTGTTTATGTGGGGAGGGGCAGAAGGAGAATTATTTTGCTTTGTTTTTGAGATGTGTCCTAATGCAGTAGAGATCAGCATGAGAGCAAAAGACCTTGTCCATCATCCCACTTAATGAAGAAAGACATTGGATGATATTATCTTCCTTGTGATCATCACTCAAGAAAATAATTGCACACTCAGCTTTAGTCCACATTACTTTGGAGTTTAGCTGTATTTTCGCCTCCGGCATTGTAACCACACCATTTTATGGCTTCAGACCCACCATGGCTTCCAAAGGCTGTGCAGAATCACTAGGAAGCTACAAGCCTCCCCACTAGCCCACATTGCTGCTGCAGTATGCATTTTCCTGGATCACCCATGAGATCAGCTTACAAACAGGAACTGGCTCATGAAGCCATGCTTGCTCTGAAGAACACAATGGTCATCTCATTGCCAGTGGAATGTCATATTTAATGTCAAGGCACCCTTCCTGTCCAACTTGGTTCTGGCATTCGGTTTGACTTGGTAATGAGAAATATAACAAAACGATGAGAAATTTTCCTTCCAGAGCACTTCTTAAGGGAGCTTCATTGCTTTATTGGAAATTCGGACTGCTTAGCTTTCATGAAATGCCCCTTTGGTACATTAGTAAGAAGGTTCAAAGCAAAATAAACACATTTCATGTTGACCATATTTGAAACTCACAATACAAAGGAGTCAAAAGGTAAGCTGATAAAATAAGAATATTTTATCATTTTATTCCGCACATGGTTTTTACTTTCTCCCCTTTCCTGCAATAACTGCCTCAACATGATGACACTCGTATGCATTTTCGAAAGATTTTCATTTTATTATGTATTGAATTATATAAAGTAGTAACAGTAAACCCATTAGAAATTCTCATTCTCAACTCTTGGTATTCACCTATAAAGATTCAGAAAGAAACCAAGATATTACGGAAAAGCCAGTGGCTGCTGCTGCAGGGTCTTTATTATGTTTGTTTATGTCATAATTCTCTTTATTTGCCAAACTAAAGTGGCTTAAAGTTGCAGTGCCCCAGGTAGGTCCTCCCTTACTGTCTTCAGGTGTTTGTTTAGAGGAATAGCTGCTGTGATGCCTTGATTTCCCTTGCCAGGATATGAAATCAGAAAATGGTGAAGATCCTTGCTGTTTACTCAGGGAGACAATACCTACATGCATGAAACAATTTAATTCTTAAGATTGATTTAAGGTGTGAGAAATTTAGTTGCAACAATAATAATAGATGATATTTACATAGCACTTACTATGTACCTGAAGCTCTCCCATGTATTTTACGTATATTAACATGTATATTAAACTTTAAAACAATCTTACCAAGTAGCCACTCTTAAGATCCATTTTACACATGGTCAAACTGAGGCACAGAAAGGTTAACTAACCAGCAGCTCGTAAGTAGCAGAGCTAGGATTTGACTCCAGGCAGTCTGACTCCACGGCCCAGGCTCTTTAGCTACCATGTGTATGCACTTTCTGAAGAATTACAATGGTGCAGTCTGAAGTCACTCACTCAAGAAAGCTGTCAGTGGAAGACATGGTTCTAGAACAGAACTTTAATGGTGGCCTAAGGTTTTCGCTGGGAAGAGGATGGAATTTGCCTTTTTGGGAAGCAAGAATAGCAGGAGGAGAAGCTGGGGTTTGGAAATGAATATGACATGATAGGAGGGATAGCTATCTTGTAAAATGGTGTGAAAAAACATATAGAGCCTTGAGCACCAGATTTCAAGTGTTAAACAGAAATCCATAGGCAGGTATACAAGCAAAGAATTCATTCATTCATGCATTCGTATACTTACAGCACTAGAAGGACCTTAGAGAGCACCAATGTCAACTTTTCCTTTTATATGTGTAGAAACTAAAGATCTAGAGGGTTGAAATGACTCCAGTATCACTTACCTAGTGGCAGCACTAGAATAGAGCATAGCTCTTTAGATTCATCGTTTAAGGTTTAGGGCTATTTCCAAAGTTCCGGGACATTCTGAAAGATTCTCCTGGCAGAGGTATTTGGTTCAGCCTGGAGGGGAGAGACAAGAGGCAAGGTGACCTGTGAGGCATTATCACAAAACCCAAGTGAAGTATAAGAGGCCTGCGCTCAGTAAAAATAGTAGAATTTCCAAGAGAGGATTGAGAAACCATGACCAGGTATCAATAACGAAGGAGCTAAGTTGCCTCCAAGCTGGTATCACTTTGGCAGAAATAGGAAAATTGGTCAATGGTACTACTTGGGCATAGACAACATCAGTTCAGGTTTGGTACCTGTGAGAGGGAGTTGGCTTTATTATAATTACTTCTGTGTGGTACCTTCTGTAATATGATAATCACATTCCAAGGCCCTTTGCAATTTTTCCATTAAGTAGTTGACACCATCATCAGCATGTGAGCAAGTCTTGGTCAACACTGAGATGGAATTTAACTCTGTTTTTCTTTAATATCCATTAGGCTCCATCCTGGTCTTTCCTTTTCTTAGTTTCTTTCACTGCCAATCAGCCCCATACATGTTCACTTTCCTCAGAGTCTAAATTATGGTGGTTAAGGGTATAAGCTCTGAAGGCAAATGGCCTAAATTTGAATTCTGGTTCTACAACTCTTGCGTGACTTGGGCAAATTTAATTCTTTTTAGAATGAATTCTTGTGGCTCAGTTTCCTCATTCATAAAAAGATACTGTGATCAGTACTTATCTTCTAGCAAGAATGTGAATATTAAATGAGTTAACACACGTAAAGCCCTTGGAATGGTCCTTGCATGTAGTGAACACTCAATGCACAGTAGCAGTCATTGCTGCCATCCTATTACTCCCCTTTGCTGCATTACATATAGTTTCAGAGTGTTTTTTCTCTAGGACAGCCTGGCAAGATGGAGTTCTTCCTTTCCACTAGGCACCCTGTTCCTGTGACTGCTGTTGTAACATTAGCATTTTATGTTCACCCCTAGAAGCCCCTCCTGTTTCTCCAGCAAAACTATCTTAGGCCCCCAGTTCCTCACCACATCTGAGTCTCTCCCATCTTTCACCTTCATACATATGCACATACGACTTAAATTTGTCCCAGGGGAGGGACAGAGTGACCCCTTTCTCCTTTTTTATGCAATCTCACACCCTGAAATTATGATTAGGCTACAATTTCAGTATTTACCCAATTTAAGTGTTTGTAATTTAAGTGTTTACCCAAGAACCCTCAGATTTAGGAGATGATAAATTCTCTGCTTCTGAAGCAAGACTGAGAAGTGATTAAAACCAAAGACTTGTGAAACAGCTGGAACTAGGTTCAAATCCAGGCTCCACATTTATTAGCTATGTGACTTTAGATCAAATAACACCTGAGTCTTGGTTTCCTCATCTAGAAGATAGGACTACCTATCTTGCATG
Organism: Cacajao melanocephalus; assembly: GCA_963573385.1. Lineage (NCBI taxonomy): Eukaryota > Metazoa > Chordata > Mammalia > Primates > Pitheciidae > Cacajao > Cacajao melanocephalus. Next base: position 48,558 of record CAUYLG010014523.1, read on the forward strand.
TTGTAAGGATTAAAGGTTATAAACTTTATAAAATAGGTAATTTTAACCCCTCATCTGATTCCCACCCTCTCACCTTTCATAGTCTCCACTGTCTATTATTTCACTCTGTGTGTTCATGTATACCCATTATTTACCTCCCACTTATGAGTAAGAATATGCGATATTTGACTTTCTGTTTCTTAGTCATTTCACTTAGGATAATGGCCTCCAGTTTCATCTATATTGCTGCAAAAGATATTATTTTATTATTTTTATGGCTGAATTGTATGCCATGGTGCATATATATATATATATATATATATATAACATTTTCTTTACCAAACCTTTGTTGATGGGCACTTGGATTGATTCCATGATTTTGCTATTGTGAATAATGCTACAATAAATATACAGTGCAGATGTCTTTTTGATGTAATGATCTCTTTCCTTTTGGGTATACATCCAGTCATGGGATTGCTGGTTTAAATGGTAGGCCTATTCTAGGTTTTTGAGAAATCTCCATACTGTTTTCTATAAAGGTTGTACTAATTTACATTCCCACCAACAGTGTATAATCATTCCCTTTTCTCCACATCCTCATCAACTTCTGTTGCTTTTAGACTTTTAATAATAATCATTCTGACTGGTATAAGATGATACCTCATTGTGGTTTCAGTTTGCATTTCTCTGGTGATTAGTGATGTTGAACAGTTTTTCACATGTTTGTTGGCCACTTCTGTGACTTCTTTTGAAAAATGCCTGTTGATGTCCTTTGCCCACTTTTTTAAAGGGGTTGTTTTTTCTTCTTGAGTTGTTTGAATTCCTTATGGATTCTGGATATTAGCCCTTTGTTGGATCCATAGTTTGCAAATATTTTTCCTATACTCTAGTTTGCCTACTCTTTTGATCGTCTTTTTGCTGTGCAGAAGCTTTTTACTTTAATTAAATCCCATTTGTCTATTTTTGTTTTTTGTTGCATTTGCTTTTGAGGACTTGCTCGAAAATTTTTTGCCTTGGGCAATGTCCAGAAGAATTCTCCTGGGTTTTTTTCTAGGATTTTTATGGTTTCATGTCTTATGTTTCGGTCTTTACCTTATTTTTATGATCATTATTTTGGAGATGGCATTTTGCTCTGTTATCTAAGCTGGAGTACAGTGGCATGAACATGGCTCACTGCAGCCTTCACCTTTTGGACTCAAGCAATCCTCCCACCTCCATCTCCTAAGTAGCCGGGACCACAGGCATGTACCACCACACACTCATCTAATTTTTTTTTAAACTTTTTTAGAGACAGGGTCTCTCAATGTTGCCATGTTGCCTAGGCTGGTCTTAAACTCCTGGGCTCAAGCGATCCTCCTGCCTTGGCCTCTCAAAGTGCTGGGGTTATAGCCATGAGTCATTACTCCTGGCCCAAGTTCATCTTTTTATATGGTGAGAGGTATAGGTCCAGTTTCATTCTTCTGCATGTGGCTATCCAATTTTTCCAGCACCATTTGTTGAATAGGGTGTCATTTTCCCGGTATATATTTTTGATGACTTTGTCAAAAATCAGTTGGTTGTAGGTATGTGGGTTTATTTCTGGGTTCCCTATTCTGTTCCATTGATCTGTGTGTCTATTTTTCTACCTGCAGCTAAATTTTAGTAGTAGATTGAGGTGGCTTCTCTGAAAATACAGATGAGGTAGCAGTGACACCTCTGAATCCCTAGGGGATGTTTCACAGATGACACCAGATTCATGTAGGTCCCTGTCCATGAAAGTAACTTTGAGGGTCCTTCCTACTGATGTTAGCTGCAATGATGTTCTTATCACTGCTCTGTGCATGCAATAGAACAAGACAAAGTTTACGGTTACCGCACAATGGAAATGAACTCCCCTGACTCCTGAGAGTCAAGGGCTGTTTGGGTTAGGATTTTAGCTGACTATTTTTCACCCATATTTTCTTTCTTTTTCATTATGTTATCTGGCATTACTATAGTCTGTATTACTGTGTTATTTCATATTCTCTCTTCTAATTTTGTTTTATACGTTTTAAAAGATGAATTTTTATTAGATCCTAACAAAACTAGCACAGAGAGAAGTTTTAAAAAAATATGTGTTCTGCAGGTCTCTACTTGATTATGTAAGAAAATTATAAATTATAAATACAAAGAGCAGAAAAACTTTCCCCTGCTGAAATATATTCTACATCTACAGGAATATGACCCAAACAGGGACCATGGCTTTTCCCAGTCTCTTTGAGACAAATTTTAGTGATCTCCTAAAATGAACACTAAAAATGATCTCCTGAAAATTATCACTAAAAATGATCACATGACAAATTTTAGTGATCTCCTATAATGGCTTCCCTCACAGCCTGCCCCAACCTCACACTCCAATATGCCACCATTTATGCCTAATAGTTCTCAGTTGAAGGAATTCTGGCTAACTTAAACTGCAAAGCATTATTGAAGAACACAGAGAGGCTCGCAGACTCATGGGAATGCCAGAGAATCAGACACAAAACCCACATAGAGAACAAAGGAAACTCATAAAGTCTAAGGCCACGTGAACAGTGCAGCTTGGTCACTGCCATTTCTGGGGACTAGGCACCACGGCTAATGTCATTGTCACTGAGCAGTGGTTGTCACTATGACCACAATGAGCCCTAAACTGCCTCTGGGTCACTTACGCTAATATTAAACCCCGATGGGAATATGCAGTTGACCTTCTACCTCACAGTTGTTAATGAAAAGGGGATTCAGATGATGGAGAGCTGAAAAATGACAAATATTTACTTTCCTTCCTGTCCTTCTCTACCTGCTCACATTCTACCTTGAATTAAGTATGCAGCAAACTTCTATTCTTTTTTAAAAAGAGTTTTTAGTCCCTGCAACGTTATCAATCCCATTTTACAGATGGGAAAACCAGAGGATAAGTGACTACAGAAGGTCCTAGAAAGTATCACTCCTAGATTTTTGCTCCATGTACAGGTTTTAAAACACCACTGACCACTATTGTTTTGTTTTTGTTGGGTTTTTTTTGTTTATTTGGTTTTGGCTGATGGAATCTTTTTTATTATTCTAATGAAACCTTGCAAGAAACCGCAACAAAGCAGATCCATTGGGTTGAAGAAGGGTGAGGAAGAACAGAGATCTGCTTGGCCACACACTCCTCATTTCACACACAAAAAAACACCCTCCACTGAGGTATGAAAAACACTACTGCCAGCCAGAGAGGCTGATCATTCCTGGCTCATTTCCTGTCACTACCCCTCTGGCCCTGTGCTCGGGGACAGGAAGTAGCTCTTAGTTCAAATAGAGTTAGCGGTGCATACTCAATTGTGTCCATGCGCATGGTCTAGCATTTCTCAAAAACATGTTCCATAGAACACAAGTTCATCCAGGTATCAATAAGTTATCACGTAAATGGGGCTGTGCACGGTGGCTCACCCCTGTAATCCCAGCACTTTGGCAGGCCGAGGCAGGCGGATCACCTGAGGTCAGGAGTTTGAGACCAGCCTGGCCAACATGACAAAACCCCGTCTCTACTAGAAATACAGAAATCAGCCAAGCGTGGTGGCAGGTGCCTGTAATTACAGCTGTGTGGAAGGCTGAAGCAGGAGAATCACTCGAACCTGTGAGGTGGAAGTTGCAGTGAGCCAAGACCATGCTGCTGCACTCCAGCCTGGGCAACAAAAGCGAAACTCAAAAAAAAAAAAAATTAGGTAAGAATTTTTTAAAAAGTTTTTTTAATGTTGGATTTCTCACCTTTCCTAAAAATATGGAAAACAATAGGTTTGTAAATACCAAGAAATTAAAATATTTCTTACCTACAAGGAGGGAATCTCTGAGAGTGTAATGACACTCCAAAGAAGCAGTATGATGTTTGGAATTTTCCAAACATTTGACCAGAGACCTATTTTTCAAGTTGTATTTCTCAAGGGCAGTCTCTTGGATTTTTTGGTTTGGTTTTGTTTTTAAATGCCTACCAATATCATTTGGCTATTTTTGGAGGCAGGATTAATTGGTTTGTACCCAGCCATTTTTTTACAAGTGTTCCTCTAAAGCTTGTAAATCCAAAAAGAAATGCTAAGTTCACCCAGGAAAGTTAAACCCCTCTGAGTCCCTAATATCCAAAGGATCTGGTTTATGCAACAGCATTTCTCTGTCAGGTAAGAAAGAGTACAGACCACGTGGCTTAGGACTCAGAAAAATCCTAAGGCCCAGATACTCTCAGGACAGTAACTACAGTAATTACAACTGTCTAATTAAAAGAGGTCTGTAACGTTCAATTACAAAAGACAGTGAGGTGAAGGGATATTTGCTTTCAGGCTCACTTTTTAAAAATCCCGGTAGCTATATATTTACTCCTCAAGGGAAGTGGAAATGTCTCCAGAGGTCTGATCCAAATGCAAAAAGTGACCAAAGTTTTGGAGAAGTGATTTAACTGGTTGGAAGGCACCGAGCTGCCCAGAGCAATCTCTTCCAGGTGGACAGCTGTGACTTACTGTTTTACTCCGGGGAAGTCCATGTGTCCCTGATTTATACATACCTCTCAGTCCCCTGTTGCCTTTTTCCTCAAGTGAAACCTGCTCAGCCTGGATTCTAATATCTTCCTCCATTGCATCTTTATCTCACCAATTTATTCTCAGCTTAGATAAATCACTGGCCCGATGGGGGAGCTGCTGTGGGTTTTTTTTTTGGTTCATTTTTGGTTTGTTTTGATTTAGTATCAAATTGGAGCAATCATAACTTCACTATCACCTCTGAGGGCTGTGGTGAGAATCCATCATGTTGATCAGGGCCAAGGCCAGTCCATACTGTGTCTTTGTGTAAATTAGGTAGAGGCAGCCCTTCTGGAATTATGCGGCCTGATGGCTCGGGGTAGGCCAGCAGCGTAGGCTAGATTTCAGCTCCACGCCTCAGCAGCTGGTACAACTTGCCCAGCTGCACACCTCATATCAGTCTATGCAAAAGGACTCTGTGAGCTCAAAGAGTGCTTGGATTAGGCAGTGTTGTGGAGCAGTCAAGGGCAGCATTACAGAAATAAGGATTTTATTACAGGCTCACCACAACATTTGTGTGACCTCATTAACCTCTTTGAGGTTCAGGGTCCTCATGTGTGAGATGGAGATGACGGCAAACAAGGTCAGTGTGAAGATTGAGATAAAGTCTGAGAGTACCTGGAATATAGTAAGCATGCAATAAATGTTAGTATTACTATTATTACTAAAGTAATAGTAGTAATTGGGAAAACTGACTTTTTGATATTACTGTTATTTTAATTCTAAGATAGATCCTGTATTCCAGTCATATTAATTTTCTCCTTCTTCCTGACTTACCCACATACACTGACCAATCCCTGAGCTTTCCCTGTGTTGCTTCTTACTAGGAAGCACCTCCCTGTTTGCCAGTCTATGGCTCTCATTTTACCATTCTCCTGGTGTTTTCCCAGTCACATACATTATGCTACAGCATTATTGGAGACTAGTAATAACAGGTATACAACTTTACGATATAATGCTAAGTTAAAAGAACAAGTACAAAATTATATATTCATGATCTCAATTTTGTAAAAAATATTTTTCAAGTATGTACATATAGACTTCCATGTTTTACATGGGCCCACAGTGCATGCATTTTTGTTACCATAGGTTAAATAATACCCATCCCCCAACAACACAGTTCAAATTTCAGTTATCCCAGTATATTAACTAATTGCATAAGGTAAGCTTCACTGCTAGCAATTCAGTCCACAGATCACTATAGGATTGACAGATGCACATATGATCAGTGACCAGTCACATCCCTGCTTTCTCAGTCAGCCTGTGATTGGTCAGATTGGGTCAGTGCCCATCTGTTATTCAGTTCAGGCACTAACAGCAGAAGGTTGCCTCCTTCTCTGCTAGTGATAACTCCACGTGGCATTTTTTAAAAGTGGGTAATCAAAAGAGGAAATTGGTCAAAAATGATGAAAATGCAGCAAAGAAATGAAAAGTGACAATGGTGGAAGTTAAATATGAGTCTGATATAAACAAAGTTATAGAAGAAATAGCTGACCATGGAAATGCGGACATCACTACCCTTTGAGAGACACTAGATATGGAACCCAAGGAACTTAGTTAAAGTAAAATTGACAGATGAAGAAAGTAGTGGTGTTGAAAATACACAGAAGAAGCAATGTTGGCAAACAACAACAACAACAAAAACTTTACATTAAAGGAACTATCAGAGATAGTTCACATCTTTGAAAGTGCAAAGGACAAAGTTCTGGAAGCTGATCCAGACTTAGAAGTATGACAATTTGTAAAAAAAGATGCTTGCTTTGCATTGTAAGTTACGCAATGAAAGATAGACCAGCATTATACAAACTACTGCTGGTAAGTTTTTTACAAAGAAATAAAACACTTTTATTCTCAACATTTCTATATTTTACATTCAGAGTACTAAAGATTAATTTTACTATGTTTTAGTGTATTTATTTATTTATTTTTCTGAGATGGAGCCTTGCTCTGTTGCCCAGGCTGGAGTACAGAGGCACAATCTCAGCTCACTACAACCTCTGCCTCCCAGGTTCAAGCAATTCTCCTGCGTCAGCCTCCCAAGTAGCTGGGATTACAAGCACACACAACCATACCCAGCTAATTTTTGTATTTTTAGTAAAGACAGGGTTTCACCATGTTGCCAGGCTGGTCTGAAACTCCTAACCTTGTGATTCATCCTCCTGGGCCTCCCAAAGTGCTGGGATTACAGGCATGAGCCACCATGCTCAAATACAATTTTTTATTTTCTTATGCGTTTATAAGCAACAGTGAGAGAGTTCTTAATGACAAAACATTTTTTAAAGATTGTAGAACAATTGGATTTTCTCCATTGATTGTTAAGATCACTTTGCATGATTCTAGCTTTCATGGTCATTTTTGCAGTCTCACACTATCATGCAAAGTGACAACTGCCCATACCTATATCTCCATGGGAAAAAAAATGACTACATAAAAATACACCAAAAAGTTAGTATAGGAATTTTATTTTAATTTTAATAGTATGGTTTTAATTTTCTCTTCTGAAATTTTCATATTTTCAAATGTTCAACAATGAGCACACATTGCTTTTGTGATCAGAGAAGGAATTGTGATTTACAAAAAAAGCTTGGTTTAAAATTCAGCTCCACTGGGAGTTTTAGACAACTTTGACTGGCTCTCTGTGTCCTTGGTTGAGAGTCCATCAACCAAAATATGGTTAAGATGCCTTGCTGCTGAACTATAGCTTTGTAAACGCATTTGGGTTATTGTGTGTGTTTTAAAAATTATCTCACATAAACTAAAATTTCTAGAGTATAGAAACAATGTATTTATATGTTATCCTTCCCATCCCTGGAGCCCTGTACAATGTTTTAATAAGTAATAGGTACTCAATAAATATTCTAACCTATCTCTTAAAAACCTGCCAGCAATTGCTGGGAAAATTACCCAAAGAGCATCAAAGAACACATGAGATCACATTTGAACACAATTTAATAAATTTCCTGTAAAATTCCTTGTTTTCTACTCATTTAATTAAAATTTTAATTTCCCCTCTTCAAGCAACATAATTATTGAGAATCTAGAGGCTCCTAAATCATAGTGGTTACATTTTTTGGTTTCCATAGTAACTGTAATTCAGCCTCAGAGTCTTAACACATTTCTTTAGATTATAGCAAATAGTGTTACATTTTTAATCTGTATATACCTATCGAAGCAAAGTTCTGATTTTTATAGACGCCACAATTTCTATATTTTAAATGTTCGTGTAAAATGAACAGAATAGCTTACAAAGGACTTTTTAAAATGTATGTCCTTTGTTAAAAATATATGAAGTACAATGAAAGACAATACCTGTGCATTCCTCACTGCAGGACCTATTTTTAAGGCTTCCCTATCTGAGTCAGCGCAGTCTTTGATGTGAGAGGAGAGGGGTAAAGCAGAGCTGATAGTTATGTGATGTGATTTTGTCACTCAGTTTAGTAAACAATGCCTTTTGTAGTTTTTACCTAAATCACCTTATCATTTTGTATGGCATCCTGATGAACTGCATTTCATTGCAGGGCGCTCAGTGTAAGGTGATATAACTGATGGGCTGTCAACACACCTCCACTTGCAGAGGGAAATCATGTGGATGACAGAGCAGGCAAGGGACTCTACCATGCTGCCAGCTAATAGCTCCAGATTTCCCTTCTGACAAGGAGAAGGTATTTGTAAGGTAGCCTCTAATGCAGCCAAAGAAACTCTCTTAGATTTTAGCATTCACCTTTTCCTGAAGAATGTGAATAAGTGGACACAAAGACAAATAAATCCTAATTTCAAAATGTATCCAGAATTGTTAGTTCCCCTCCCGCAGCTTTTAAAATAAACATTTCCCTCCTTGCCAGCTTACTAAATTGTACCTGTGACAACTGGCAAATGAATGTCAGCAGAGCTAGCTGTGTCAGTCCCAGCAGACAGTTGGCTGCTGCACATATATTCCTGTGCCTCTGAATGATGTTGCTTCACATCCTCTGCCCTCAGCCTTGTGAGACTGTAGTGAGGATGTGACTGTGCCAGACAGGGGTGAACTGAATTTGTGCTTTCTAATGACGAGTCCAGTTGTTTTGATTCTGTCTTCTCTGCTGGAGTTCGTGGGTTTCATTCCCAAAGAGAAGAATCTAGGTAAACCCTGACTCCCTTTGATATAGTAAGTACAAAATTGAAGATGGCAACTTGAAATATATATGAACCCCCCCCTCCAACTCTATGAAATTTTCATTTCTCCTTTCCAAGAAGAGAATCCTCACACTTTCCAAAGCAAAAGTAAGACCAAATGGCTTGGCATATGCAGATGTACTTGGAGGGACAGCATAACAGGGTGTGTGAAATGGGTACCAGGGTGAATTATTGATGGAACCTAGATGAACTCACAGCATTTCTTATACCTCCTCCAGAGATTTACTAAGAACAAGAAACAAGCACATGTTTTTGTTTTTGTTCTTGTTTTTGTTTGAGATAGAGTCTTGTTCTTTTGCCCTGACTAGACTGCAGTGGTGCAATCTCAGCTCACTGCAACCTCTGCCTCCCCGGTTGAAGTGATTATCCTGCCTCAGCCTCCTGAGTAGCTGGGATTACAGGCATGTGCTCCCATGCCCAGCTTTTTTTTGTATTTTAGTAGAGACAGGGTTTCACTATGTTGGCCAGGCTGGTCTCAAACTCTTTACCTCAGGTTATCTGCTTGCCTTGGCCTCCCAAAGTGCTGGGATTACAGACGTGAGCCAGCACACGTGGCCATGAGTACATCTTTTAACCCTTGTTCACCCCAAGGATCCTCCCCTACTGTGCTTGGAAATGGGAAATCAAGTGGGAAGAGTCCCTGTTATTTACAGGTGGCAAGACTTAGGCCAGAACTATTAAGCAAGAGTAAAATTGACTGCTTTGAATATTTGTTCCTTCCTTTGGAGATGGTATCTTCAGGAAAATTATCAGAACTTGTATAGAAGAGAAATAAAGAATGATGAGCTGTTGGGTTAACTCTGGATACTCAGCCTCAACAGAAGGGACAGGGAGTCCTGGATTTTGCTAGACACCCTGTAGTTCTCATCCTCTTCTGGGCTAGGAGACCACCTGGACCAATGAGCCAAAGCTCTTGGAACCGGCAGACTAGGTAGATGCTTATGCAATGTGATTTGAGAGTGACCTGCTTTGCCAAAGCTGCATCAGTCCCCTCACTCTGAGTGCCTGGAATTCTGACTTTTAGAGTACCACTTTTAGGCTAAGGCATTATTGCCAGAAGATCCCTTTGAACTCAAATCTGTACCCTGGAATTATGATGCATTTTATTATCAGGTCCTATTTTCTCAGATTATTCTACAAAACACTTTAACATTTCCTTAACTGAGTCTGGGAAGCAGGATACTCTGGAATCAGGGAGCATAGGACTAGGGAACATGGGACTGGTAAACTTTGATTATGTTAGAAAGATGGAGAACAAAATCTACTTCCAGGATAGACAGGGCTATGAAAGTATTGTTAGCAGCATGAAGGCTCATCTGTGGAGTGAAGTGTCAGAAAGAAAAAGAACATCAGTTGGGGAGTACACAGGGTGAACCCTGACAGCATGAGATCCAGCCACATCTGCCAAATCAAAGATGGCAAGGTGAGGCCCTTCTGTTTCATGGAAAAGGCAATTAATAAGGATGAATGGAAGATAATATTGTAGATCAATTACATGCTATAAACTATAATGTACTAGCTTTTCCATAAGCCTATAGACTATGGTTCATTAAATTTTTTCAATAAACAACAGTTTGCCTTCCATAGAGTCTCAGGCAATAATGAGTCTCCTCCATTCTGGTTTTATTTTAAAACTAAAATATTGTCAATAACTAATTAATGGCATTCTAGTATAAACAGAATATAAGTTTCACAATCTTGAATTTATATTTGCTCTTCTTTAGAGTATGTAGGGTTTTATATATTTTGGTTTGTGCTTATGGAAGAATGTTTTACTTCTACTGCTGTTGAAATCATAGCCACCCGCTGTTTTCTATAGTTATGAAATATTATAAGTCTTGTCACTTGCAGAACTAATGTTCCCACTGAGATTCCTCTCTAGCCTTTTTGATTAAAAAGCAGCAACAGCAAAAGACACAGCCTGGGACCAAATGGCCTATCATTTTTGTGTCTCATTTGGTCACAGTAATTCTCAACCCAGAATTCACATCAGAATGAACTAGGCAGTTTTTTGGAATTGTGGAATTTCCAAGAGGAGAGCCTGGTGTGTGTTTGTGTGTGTGTGTGCGTGTGAAATTCCACAGGAAATCTGATACATAGCCAGAATCAAGCACCCTTACATTACTGACTTCAGGGAATATTGCACTGTGAACAGTGTGAGCCTCAGGTCGGGAAGTGATTTAAATTCTATTATAAACTGATACTTAGTATGTAAGACCCTGTTTAGTGATCAGATCAAAATATTTTGTGTTCATTTCTCTCTGCCTGATTGTTTCTCTGATACTTACAAGAAAATTAGAAAAAGTGTGCTCCTTCATAAGTTTACCCATGTGGCTGCGTGTCATCAATAATGACTTTGTAGCTTTATATATGGGAGGAAGTGTTTTGCATCCCGAGGGTGGTGGCCTGAGCTGTGGCTGAGTCTCAAGGCTCATGGTTAAGCAGTGACGCTTCTGTGGCCTGTGAATTCCACTTGCAACGTGGGCACATTGGTGGGTGAGAGAGTTACTAAGCAGAGCCCCACCGCCTGGTTCAAAAGTTCATGGGCCCAGAAAGGGCAATGATAGTGTAGAGACCCAAGAGAAAAGCTTTCTTTCACACTAGAGCATGCAGAGAAGCCATGCAATCTCCAGCTCATCTGAGGCAGACAGCACCCTGTATATATACATGGGGTCCTCACATCTGCTGCTCTGTTGTTACAAGCTTACACATCACACAGATGCCTCCCCACTTAGGAAAAACTGCATCACATTTGACTAACACATGCAAATATTGATTTTATAAATATGCAATTTTATAGGAGCCTGATTGCAATGTGTAAAAGAGGCCATTTGCCCATGAAGTAATGTTACCTATAATGTGCATATTCATTTACACATTTGTCCTACCATGTGGTAAATCCAGCAACAGATGTTATCTAATGGGGGCCAAAGAATGCACTAGGTGATATGGGAGCTGGGAGATCATCACATATGCATTCCACCATAGAGAGCTTATCTTATGTTTAAAAAGATGAAATATATGCATACATAACTAGAATGCAGGGCAGAATGTGGCACATGCCACACAGTACAATTGAAGTACTTTGCTATTTCAGAATAAGGAGAGGCAATTAGGAGAAGCTCCCTGGAGGAGATAGCATCTGCCCTTCATTTTGAAGGCTGCATAGGATTTGGACAATGCAGAGTTTAGGGGAGGGACCAGGTGTGGAGGCTTTCCAGGCAAAAGGAACAGCAGTGAGCAGAGGCATAAGATGGAGACCTAGAGCCTACAGCAAGTTTGGCTGGAATGCAGAATGTGTGACAAGGAAAGGCAGCTCTGCCACCTTGTAGAGGGCCAGGCTGGACAATAACTCAACCTCTCTGTGCCCCAGTTTTTCATCTGTAAATGGGAATAATGATGCCTACTTGATAGGGCTGTGTGATGAATGAATGAGCTAATATGTAAAAACTACTTAAAACATTCCTTGGTGCATAGTAAGTGTTCTATAAATGTTCAATCCAAGTTATTAAAGGAGGGGGTAAAGAAATTCCAAGACCAGATGATCTCTAAGATGGTTCTAATTCTAAGGGCCTAGCACTCAGGGCCACTGAGAGTTTTGAGTGGTCTCTGAGGGTGGAGTGCAGTGCCCAAGGCTGCCGTGCCATTAAACCTGATGACAGTTTGGAGAACAGTGTGGGAAGAGACTGAGGCTTGGAAACAAAGATGACTCAAAACAGATGCAGATGGCTGCCCCCCAACCATCAATTTTTGCTGTTTATATTAATATGGAATTTGAAGAAAAGGGCAAGAAGCCATTTTACGCTATTCCCTGCTTTCTCCCCTGTGAAAAATTCCCTATTTTAAATTGCTTTCAACTCTCTTTTGTGTTTTGTTTGACAATGAAATGATTTAAAAAGAGTGAGAGAAAAACAGCTTTGCCATAGGGAGGAGAAAAAACAAAAGAAAAATAATCTCTCCCTCAACCCAGCAAAAAGCCAAACCAGAAATTAACGTTATAATCTGTAGTCACAGACACAGAAAGTGGTCCCAAGAGCCAAACCTCCTCCATTCCTTTCCTACAGAAGCACCCCAAATGTGATTGAGAACAAATGAGGCAGGTTGTCAGGGTATTGGGTGACTATCAGTCTGACTGATAATTGTTGCAAGTCATTGCCTTTCTTCTTTTTTAAATAATTTTAAATTTTATTTTAGGTTCATGGGGTACATGTACAAGTTTGTTAAGTGGGTATATTGTGTGATGCTAAGGTTTGGGATATGAATGATGGCGTCACCCAGATAGTGAGCATAGTACCCAATAGGTAGTTTTTCAGCCCTTGTCTCCCTCCCTCTCTCCCCATTCTGGTGGCCTCCAGGATCTACTGCTGCCATCTTTCTGTCCATGAGTACCCAGTGTTTAGCTCCCACTTATAAGTGAGAACATGTGGTATTTGGTTTTCTGTCTCTGTATTATTTCACTTGGGATAATGGCCTCCAGTTGCATCCATGTTTCTGAAAGAACATGATTTCGTTTTTCTCATGGCTGTGTAGTATTCCGTGGAGTATATATACCACATTTTCTTGATCCAATTCACTGTTGATGAGCACCTAGGTTAATTCTGTCTTTGCTATTGTGAATAGTGCTGCAGTGAACGTACAATTGCCTGTGTCTCTTTGGTGAAAATTTTTTTTTTTTGATAAATACCCAGTAATGGTATTCCTAGGTCAAATGGTAGCTCTGTTTTAAGTTCTTTGAGAAATCTCCAAACGGCTTTCCACAGAGACTGGACTAATTTACATTCTCACCAGCAGGGTATAAGCATTCACTTTTCTCAGCAGCCTTGCCAGTATCTGTCTTTTTTTTTTTTTAACTTTTTAATTATAGCCATGCTGAGTGGTGTGAGATGGTATTTCATTGTGGTTTTGATGTGCATTTCTCTGATTATTAGTGATGTTGAGCATGTTTTCGTATGTTTGTTTGTTGGCTGCTTATATGTCATCCGATCTTCAACAAAGTTGACAAAAATAAGCAATGGGAAAAGGATTCCTTATAAATGGCACTGGGATAGCTGGCTATCCACACGCAGAAGAATGAAAGTGAACCCCTCCCTTTATACAAAAATTAACTCAAGATGGATTAAAGATTTAAACATAAGACCACAAACTATAAGAATTCCAGAAGAAAACTTAGGAAACACCATTCTGGACGTTGGCCTTGGGAAAGAATTTATGACTAAGTTCTCAAAAGCCATTGCAACAAAAACAAAAATTGGCAATAGGGACCTAATTAAACTGAAGAACTTCTGCACAGCAAAAGAAACAGTCAACAGAGTAAACAGACAACCTATGAGATGGGAGAAAATATTTGCAAGCTATACATCCAACAAAGGTCTAATGTCTAGAATTCATAAGCTACCTAAACAATTGAACAAGCAAAAGACAAATCCACAAAAAACAAACAACCTCATTAAAAAGTGAACAAAAGACACAAACAGATTTCTCATTGCCTTTCTAAGCAGGCACAGGCTTTCTTAGTAGTTCTGGCTCTTTTCTCTTCAACTTTGGTAACCAGGTTCTGAGTGAAAACCACCTCCCAGGTAAAATTCCTTGTTCAATGTTGAAACAAATACCTTTGAGACCTTCTCACTTCTCTGTACATGGTTCTTTTTGCATCTAGTGTGGCCTGTGAGTATACCCGTGGAGACTCCTGGGTCCTCAGGGTCTGGACAGGGAGCCAGGAGTCCTGGTCTCTATTTCAGCTCCCAGTGGCCAACCTGGGCTCCAACCACAACACAGACTCCTGACTACTCCCACCCAAGAAGAGTTGTTGAAGACTTGAAATCACAGATCTAACAACTCCTGCACTTTGTAAATTCAAGACGACATTGTTACTGTTCTAATTTTTTAAAATTACAGCACTTTCAGTTTTTCTCCAAAAAAGGTATAAACATGAAGACAGTTTGACTTGTTTACCTAAAGCTCTCCTTTGAGTTGCCAAAGGGAATAAGATATGCTGAGCTCAGGAGTTTAATTCTTTTTTCTTCATTCAGTAACATTTCAGAAAAGCGCCAGTAATTGGGACAAAATTTATTTATCAACAGGGATTCAGAATACTCCTTTGCAGTTGATTGCAGAAATCCATATGACCCTTGCAGAGTGGTATAACCAAGGCTAGAAACAGATGTAGAATTACAATTACCAAAGGGAGAAGAGTTCACTGCGAATATTTAACACACACTGGCATTTGGCCACCAAACTCTGGGGCTTCCTTCGAAGTTCCTGACATGCCCATTTATAAAGGAGGTTAATAATTCCTTTGTACCTACGCCCCCACACTTACAGCTAAATAACAATTTTCATGATACGCCTTTATTTTTCTGCAACTTGGAATTTAAGGCAGCAATTTTATCTACGATGTCTAAGCCTAGAATTTATTTTTGGCCTTTTCATAATAAAGTTGTACCCATTTAACTTTGCCTGACAATGTAAGAGAAAAATGTTTTTAAAAGTACAGATTTTAATTAGCTAGGCAATTTGCCTTTCTCTGAACCATCAAACCCTAGCTATTGCCAAAGGCAGGAAGCCAGACTAAGCGGAACCGTGGTTAGATACAGGGAGGCAATGGGAAGGCCTTGCAGTGAGCAGCATTTGCCAATAGCTTGGGTTAGTAATATGCATACTATTTTAATATCCTATTAGCACTTGGCTTTGAAATGAAAATTGGATGGTTAAAGACAAAGATATTTGGGTGGCAATTTTTAGAGCATAGAGGTAAGGTTTATTTTTTACCACTTGCTTTGAGTAGCACCCTGATGCCCAGATGTTGACCTTTAAGCTACCTCTCCTAGCTCTGGGGTTTCCTGGCATTTCCTGGGCAGACCTGTCTCCCAGCATCCCCTGTGCTCTGGATAGAGCTGAGCTCCAGCTTTTGAAGCCTCTGGTCAGGGTTGGCTGGATGGCAAGCAAACACTGCTGCAAGAGAAAACCTGCTGGCTGGCAGCCCCTAAGTCAAAGCTTGTTTTAACTTCCTAAGACCACCTTTCCATGAGACCTCAGAGAAGAGTTTTACTGCTCCAGGGGGTTAGGATGTGATTTTTCAGGAAAAAGTGACTCTTGCAACTTCTGTCTGGGTAACTTACCTTTCTTTGCCTACCTGGTAAGAGGATCCCTTTGCAGGAAATGCTTTCATATCAACCTTCTATTGCCCAACTTGTCTGTCCAAGGGTTACCTTGGAGTTAGTGGTGAAACTTCCAGGTTCAGTCATTTGCTAAAGGATTCATGAATGCATTTTGTTTGGAGCTTTACAAATCTCTAGAAATTTAGTAAATGGCTTAAGAACTGTCCCTAAGCTCAAGTTGTTTAATTTTAAAATCGATTTTTCTTTAATTTATGTGCAAGTGAAACCATGAAATAGTGACTTTGACTGGCTAAAGGGCTTAAGACCCTGAGGATATTGTGAAGCCATTATCCATAAGAGGCAGAAGGCAAGATCCTGTGTCTACCAATATCCAGATAAATGTCCTTGAATGCCTAGGCTTGGTAACATTGAGGAATTGTCTTTGTCCTTATCATAACTTAGTAATTTAATTTATTTTTTTTATCATTTTCTTGGCAATTAATAGCCTCTGATTTGAATTTTTATTTTTTCTTGTACCACAATTGTTCTGCCTCCCTGATTAGACTATAAGCACCAGTAGACAAGTCATCTTAGCCTTCTTGGCAAGCCTTATAACACCAAAATCAGCTTCCTAAATGAAGAGCTAGGTATTCAGCCACTCAAAAATGTTTTTCCCAACATCTCATTAGCCTCACTGACACATCTTCCTTTAAATGGAAATTCTCAAAGGAAGAGTTGATCCCTACTAATCACTCTTTAATGTGAATTACTTCAGTCAGATAATCAGATGCTCCAAAAAATAGAATTAAAGAAAACAGAAGTAATTTTTGAACTTATGGAGCTCTGGGAGAGGTTGATCAGCTTACTAGGGAAGGACTTTGGGGCAACCAGGAGTGTGTGTGTGTGTGTGTGTGTGTGTGTATGTGTATGTGTATGTGTGTAAATCCAGGAGAAGGAAGGGTTGGAAAAAGAGTTCTCACAATTCTGTAACTTTGTGGCTAGAAATAGATGTAGACTTATGTCTCTAAGGATGAATGGATGATTTGGAGCAAGAGCGGGCTAGTCACTTGCTTTTGTATGGCACACAGACAAAGCGTAGTTTTCACATTTCTAAATAATTAGAAAAAATCAAAAGAAGACTGATTTATGACACATGAAAATTATATGAGAATCACATTTCAGTGTCTATAAATAAAATTTTATTGAAACACGGCCATGCTGATTCATTTATGGATTGTCTATGGCTGCTTTTGTGCTACCATGGCAGAGTTGAGTAGTTTGGACAGAGACCATATGGTCCACAAAGCCTAAAATATTTAGTACCTGCCTCTGTCAGTCAACTAATGATTTAGAGCAAAGTTGTTTTGTTTCTTTTTCGCTTTCATACTTTTGGGCAAACAGTTTTTAACACTCATAAATTGAGCAAACAATAGTTCTTCCCTTTCATAAAATATTAGAATGTACAGATATAGTTACAGAGATGTCTATCCCAATATTACTAACATTCATAAAAAGAAACAAAACTTCACGCTAACCATGTGGTACTGGTTAAATTATGGTATAGTTATACAAGAGATTGCTGTGGAATCATTTATTGGTACTATTATCCAAGTATTTGCATTGCCCCAAAATTCATGTGTTGAAATCCTAACTCCAAAGGTATTAGGAGATGGGGTTTTTAGGAAGTGATTAAGTCATGAAGGCTGAGCCCTCATGAATGAGATGAGCGCCCTTTAATAAAGATTCTAGAGAGCCAGCTAGCTCTTCCATCGCGTGTGGACACGGCAAGAAGCTACCATGTATGAACCAGAACTGCAGCCCTCACCAGACACTGGATCTGCCAGCACCTTGATCTTGAACTTCCCAGTGCTCAGACCTATAAGAAATACATTTCTGTGGTTTATAAGCCACATAGTTTGTGATACTTTGTTATAACTGCCTGGATGGACTAAGACAAATGGCATAAAAGCTATGTTTCTACTTTTAACTCTTTATACAACATGAACCCATAAAAAATGTTTCAATTAAAAATATTGCCAAAGAGCCATACCAACATTCAGATATGTTGTATCTGAGTGGTGGATTGCAAGTGATTTTTTTTTTCTTTCTGCTTCTCTGTATTTTCTAAATGGTTTTCAGTGAACAAATATTATTTTTATAAAAAGGAAAAATGCATAATGAAAAACATTTTCCTTTGATACTAGAGATGGTTAGAAAAAAAATAGAACAATATTATAATACATTAGATATTTTTCTATAATAATGTATCTATAATACATTAGATATTCTTCCCTAAGGTAAAAATATTCTCCTGGGAGACAGTGGAGCAAGGGCCTTGACATTGAACTGCTCACTGTGGTTCAGAAACCAAGTCAGGCAGTCACTAGTTATGTTATCTGGACTGAAGTGCTTACTATCTCTGAGCCTTGGTTTTCCAAGTTCTCAAATAAGGAAAATAACATCGTCTTAGGGTTTCTTCAAGCATTAAATAAAATCATGCATAGAAAACAACTAACTTACGTGGTGACAGGCACATAAGCACAAAACAAATAATTAATTTTCAACATATTTTATGTAGAATATTTGCCATAAGATGTGTGCCTCCGTGGTAATTTCTTGTGACATGTGCGCGTGCACACACACACACACACACACACACACACACACACAGTCTCTAAGATGAAATGCATGGAGTGAGGAGCAGGGGAAGGTGAGAGAGTATCAGAGCAGTGAGGAGACAGATGCCAACTACCCTGAGCACAATGGAAAATGGAGCGGTTTAGAAGAGGCACTGGGTTTGTCATTTGGTCAGGAAGCTTCCTTTATTACTCGCAGCAGTGGGAGACCAACCACTAGATTGCTGAGCAGGGGCAGAATGTCCGTATGTGTGTGATGGTGCAGATCTGGGAGGAAAATTTTTCCAACAGTTCACAGTATAGTTCAACAGTTTTGAGCACCCACAGTGTGAAAAGCACCAGGGATTCCAAGATGTGTAAGATACAGAACACTCCAGAGTGAGCTCTGGCCTTGTAGTGGGTTTGAAGGAGTTGCTTTGGGATAAGGCATTGAGCAATCACTTGGAATGCTATTTACTTGAACTGGAAAGTGTGCTTTCTAGATTAGTAGTAGTAGTAGTTATAGTAGTATGCTTTCAAGATTGTTATTTGGAGGAATTAAGAGCAAGAAGGAAAATTCTTACTAAAATACTATTAAAGCAATCATGTGTTAAGGAAATTATTGTATATAATTGGGCCAGAAATAAAAAGAATCACTAAAGATAAGTTGGGGGAAATAGATGCTAAGAGCTTAAGAGAATGGGAAAAGGTAAAGAGAAAGTTCTATGGCCCATTGTATTTCTTCCAACAGACACAAAGCATCCCTTGGGTAGGACAACGTCAACTGGAAACTCTGAAGTGTGCCATATTCTTTTCATCCTTTTTGTCTGTCTTCTTGTCCGGGGAATACTAACTACTTCAAGAGTCGATTTTCCACCTTTATGCTCTTCCAAGCCCCCTCCACATCTCTGTACTCCTCACCTCCTAAACTATTGCCTACTCTTAAAATATATATATATATATATGGCCTACTCTTTTAAAAAATATATATATACTTGGCTGCGTCTGTGAGAGTGTTTCCAGAGGAGATTAGCATGTGGGCCTAGTGGAGGAGGGAAAGACGCATCCTCAGTGTGCAGTGTGGGTGGGCACCATTCAATCTACTGGGGACCAGACAGAACAAAAACAGAAAAATTGGCTCACGCAATTACATATATATGTATATACCTATGTAAAATTAAGAACGCTCATGAATTTGCACGTCATCCCAGCTTAGGGGCCATGCTAATCTCTGTATCATTTCAATTTTAGTATATGTGCTACCAAAGTGAGCACTGCTTACTCTTAATACTGGCAAGTGAACATATTCTAGTCCTGAGATCATATCCTTGAAGTGTAATGGCTTATATGAGCTGTGGCCTCAAGACACATGAGGGGTAAAACAAAACAGAAACCAGCCAAAACCACAGCGTTGCTTTACGAAGTTCCCTGTATCTCCACCCCTGACTGGATATCCATCTAATTTGTTACATAGGCATTATTTTTTCTATGCTGTTTACTTCTCTGTGGGTTTCTTTATATATATTTGCATTACATTATTTATTCCAATTTTAGGATGGGTTTGCATAGGCCGGCTTTTGCTACATCAAATAAGGGAAAGAAATCATACTTTCTTAGTATGCCCATACCTGAAGTATTTGGAGTCTCTATAATTATGTTGCTTATGTCTTACCCCAAACGATATGTTCTACTTGAATGTCCCTCGTGAAAATGCTGAGAGAGAATATATATCTTAAAAGGCACTTCAGGGAGATGTCATGCCCCGGTCTGCAGAAATGGCACCCAAAAGATCAAGACTGTATAAGATTAACTTTCCATTGGATCTGGAATATGGCTCTTTCTATCATTGGAAATGGTATGTGGACGTTGCAAAGTGTAGTAACAGGATGTAGGATATACATTTTGAGACCTGTTGAAAGGGAAGGCAACTAGAGTCACAAAACATCACCTTATTCATCTGTAAAGGAAATTCAAGTAGTCAGATCAGAGAGAGCTGGACCCCTGGTCAAACTTCTGTCCTTCCTACTGCTGAGGCTAGATACACTGAGCCCACTCACATTTATTACCCAGGCTCCATGCTATTGGCTTCAGAGGGTCAGAGAAATTAGTGTCTTAAATGAAAATTGATAATGCAGCCAGAAGTAAGAGGGGTTAGTTTCCAGAGGCTAGAAAAAGTGTGTTCTCTCCAGGGTAAGATAAGGATTATCCTCTGCCACGCCCTTGCATCACAGTGAGATGCCTGGAAGTTCTAGGAGGGTGGGGGTAGTCAAGAATGTGACATCAAGTCTTCAATCACTTGGTAGCATCTCCTTGGGCTTCTGGCATGGGGAAAGAATTATCCATTCTGCACAAATAAACTCACACTCACAAACTCACACACAGCCAGTCATACACATGGACAAACATTCAAAACTACAGAGGAAGACCCACCCTCAGTGTGGGTGGGCACCATTCAATCTACTGGGGGCTGGACGGAACAAAAACAGAAAAGAATGTACAGATCTGTCTGCTGGAGCTCGGATACACCCTTCCTCTCCTGTCCTTTGACAACAATTCCAGGCTCACCGGCCTTTGGACTAGAGAACTTAAGCCAGCCCCCTCCCCACCTCAGGTTCTCAAGCCATTGGTCTCAGAGTGAGCATTACACCTTTGGCACAGCCGTACTTACAACAAGCACACATATACAGTCATACATACAAATATACACATGCACACACATTTAAACACATATACATGAGACGCATGCACATCCTCACACACACATGCATGTATGCACATGCCAGCTGGGCACTCTGCAGGCCCTTTCCAAGGAACAACCTCTAGCCCCCAGCCCTCTCCCATCACCTCTGTCCTAATGATGCTCTGACCCTGGGATGATACCTAGGTGACCCTGGCTCTTCTGGGCTCAGTCCATGAATTATTTCTATCCCAATAGCTCTAGGATTAAGTGTCTGAAATGAATGCTCTAGAGCATGGAGGCCGCATGTACTAGGGTCCTCCAGAGAGGCAGAACCAATAGGATAGATATAGGGAGAGATATGAAAGGGGATTTATTTGGGGAATTGGCTCACACAGTTATGGAGGCTGCAAAGTCCATGACATGCCATATGCAAGCTGGAGACTCTGGGATGCCCAACAATGCTGACCTAGCATGACTCAGCCCAAGTCCTAAGACCTCAACCAGGGAAGCCAAAGGTGTAATGCTCACTCTGAGGCCAACGGCTTGAGAACCTGAGGTGGGGAGGGGGCTGGCTTAAGTTCTCTAGTCCAAAGGCCGGCGAGCCTGGAATTGTTGTCAAAGGACAGGAGAGGAAGGATGTATCCTAGCTCCAGCAGACAGATCTGTACATTCTTTTCTGTTTTTGTTCCGTCCAGCCCCCAGTAGATTGAATGGTGCCCACCCACACTGAGGGTGGGTCTTCCTCTACTTCACTGAAGCCCACATGCTAATCTCCTCTGGAAACACCCTCGCAGACACAGCCAAAACAGTGCTTTACCAGGTTTCTAGGTATTCCTTAACCCGACCAAGTTGACACCTAACCCTGGCCATCACGCTGCTGTGGGGGACAGTGGGAGAATGGAAGCAGGGGTGACTATCCTGTCTTCATCCGTGAATGTGCAGGATCAGATGAATTCTTCCGTCTCTTCTGACTCGAAACAAACTATGACACTATCAATTTTTGGTTCCTTAGGGTGGAAAGTATATTATTGTATATCCAGTTTAAAACTGAGGGGGCAAATGGGGCATGGTCATGAAGACCTGTCACTGAGGTGCTAATGTTAACTGACGAATAAATGACCAGGTTCAAGTTTGGCATTGTTTTCTTCCTCAGATTTATTTGACCACTTTTTATCATCCAATAATACATGATTGCCATGTGAGTAATATTTCCAAAGTATAGGTAAAGCTAAGGTCTCCCTCCCTTCCTCATACCACTTGCACCTCAGGACGATCACTGGCAGCAGGAAGTGGATGGTCTGTCAGTCTGCACGGTTTGCTGGGCTTTTTGTCCTAACACAGATAGTACTGTACTACGTAAATCATCTTAAAACCTGCCTTTTCCCCTTGTTAATCATATCTCTAGATGGGCTTTTTATTAAGTGACTTTAAAATGAAACGAGTCACTGGCCTTCCGAGTGGGGCCCCTTTCCGGGTTCCTTCTGAGTGCCACGCTGTGCTTGCGGTTGCGATGGTCATGAATCCTTGATTCTGGGTTCCTGCCTTTTCCCATCTCACAGTCACAGCACTCGCTTTGCAGTGTGTCTGGGCTCCCGCCTGTCTGGTGTGGCCATATGAAGGAAATGGAGTCGTCTTACTGTAATTATTTGAGGTTCTGGGCTGTTTTCTGTGCATCAGATCCAGTAACACAAAACAGAAGAAAACCATTATTCCCCAAACCCAGCTATTTACTCCCTCCCACACAGCTCTTTCTGGGAAAAGGAGACTGCGGTCATCTGGGAGAGGGAGCTGTGCAATCTCCAGCTAGGAGCCTGTGAGCTGTGATCTGCAGAGAGTGCTCTGGGCACCCAGGACTGCCAACCTAGGCAAAGTCGAGCAAAATATGAGGCTCGGCTTGGGCTTCTTTGCCAAAGAGAGTAGCCTGGTGATTAAAACGACACAGATGTGATCAGACTTTTCCCTCAAATCCTGGTTCCATAACCACCAGCTCTAGAATCTGAGGACAGTTACTGTTATCTGTACACCTATCCTTCTCACCTGGAAAATGGGTGTAGTAGTCATTACAACTTTACGGGGTTTTGTGAAGCTTAAGAAACAGAATGCAGGGAAAGTCCTTAACACAGTGCCTAGAATGAAGGCATTCCTCAGGAAAGATGCACTGATGAGTGACCTTCCTCCTCCCCTTCCTTCTCTCAGAATTTTTCTTAGTGATTCAACCCCTCACATCTGCCCAGACAGTCACCCTTTCCCGGTTTCCATGCTTGCAGTAGCTGGGAACCTGTCTGCTCCCCTGAGCCTGACCCTTCCCTAGTGTTCCCCAGGGATTTACCCTCACTCACCTTTTCCTCAAACCTCAGCAAAGCTTCCTCTCAACCCCCAGCCGAACTGAAGTTTGTCTTCACTCCTTCATGCATTCGTCATTCATTCCTCCGATACATATGAACATTAGTGCACGGGATAGGAGATAGAGGAGAAAGAGACACAGTCCCCACTCCAAGGAAGCCCAGCCTATTTATAGGGAATCAGGGATCAGTAAAATGGCTACTATAATGCAGGGTGACAAATAAATGCACTGGTGAGAAGGATGTCCTAGATGCTACCAGGAGGGCATGCACACCAGCCTTGGGGGGTTGCTTCTCTACTTTCTGGGAAATTTTTCCAACTCTATCTTCCAAACCTCCTATTAAATTTTTTATGTCATCAATTACATTTTTAATTTCAAGTATCCTTTCTTGTTCTTTGATTATTCTTTTTTCATAGTGGTTCTTAAAAGATGTATGGGAATCAGAAATGTACATTTAAACCAGGACAGATGCTAACAACCTGAACAGGAAACCTAGTCACGAATATCCCAGCCTTTCGGGGTTAAGTTCTCTGTAAGATCCAAGACAAAACTGGCCAAGCTAATAAATGGAGTCATTCATTCCTCACCGGTTGCATCAATATTATTAGTGTCTGTTATGCTCTAGGTTATGGTTTGGAGTGGTGAGGGGCATGGTCTGTGCTTTCAAGGACTCACAGACAAATGGAAGAGAGCAGCACATGAACAAACAATGGCGATACCAAAGGGCAAACTCTGCAGACATTGGTGTATGGATTGCTCAGGAAATGGTTGAGGAGAACGCTGGGAAGGAGGGAGGGGGCCACAGAGGTGATGTTATTGCTGAGTCTTAAAGGATAAAAGCAAATTTACCAGGCAGAGAAGGAGCAGAGGAAGTGGCAAAGGAGGAGGCAACATTCCTGGCAGAGAGAAGGGCGTGCATTCAATCAGAGAGAGATTAAAGAGCTTATGGCATGTTTGAGATGGGATGAGAAGTTCTGTGGCTGTAATTTAATGTTCACTAAGTAGGGGGAGATGGGAGAGAGCCGACTGGCAGGAGATGCGGCTCAAGAGAGGTTGGTTAGTCTGGATTGTGTAGGGCCTCACCTGTCATGTTAAGGATTAGGGTTTTGTGTTTGTGGTTCTTAAACACTTAACATGTACTATTTCGAAAATGTGATGAAAATTATGGATCTTCTCATCCAAAAAAATGCACATACACATAAAGTTTCAAGGCTTGAAGAATCTGAAACCCATTCCTCTACCCTGCTTAGTCGTCAGAGAAGCCCCTGAAAGTTTTTAAGCAGGAATGTCATATTCAGATATAGGATTGAGCTCTTCCACGTCCAGCTGTATGTGACTATAGAGTCATCTCTGGTGCAAGTGTCACATGCCTGCAGTCCCCCTCTAGTTTCATCTGCAGTTGTGGTGGACAGTTCTGTACAAACGCTCACTTGTCCTTCAGCTGGCAGTCCACCTCTCTTGACTTAGACACAGGCTCAGTCCCAGGGCAGCCCTCGACCTGTGGACCCGTTGGGAAGGGGAGTCAGTAAATAAACAGCGCAGCCTCCTTTCTCCAAGCCATCATTTCTCCAAACACTCCTATCTTCCAGAAAATTCTCAAATCTCTCATAAGCTGATGGCCCCCATCCTATTCTTTTTTATCCCTATTTTTAAAAATCTGCAATCTTTAGTGACTCTCAAAGAGAAAAAGAGATAAGTGCTTGTATTTGGTTGGTCATTATTAGCTAAACATCTGTTTAATTTTTTATCCTACTTAGAATAAAAAGTTTTAAATATAAACTTTAAAATACATTTTAAATAAAAACAAATATTAGAAACTGAAGGAAAAAATCAAAGGGGTTAAAAATGGGAGTAGAGTAGAACCAGGACCCCTAACATTCTGACAACTAGGTTTAAAGATTAAAGAATTTTAAAAATCATTTTTAATAACTGACACAAAAACAGAAAACCAAACACCACATGTTCTCATTCATAAGCAGGTGTTGAACAATGAGAATACATGGACATAGGGAGGGGAACATCACACATCGGGGCCTGTTGCAGGGAGGGATAGCAGGGGGTGGGGGATTGGGGAGGGGTAACATTAGGAGAAATACCTAATGTAGATGACGGGGATGAATGCAGCAAACCACCATGGCACATGTATACTTATGTAACAAACCTGCATGATCTCTATATGTACCCCAGAACTTAAAGTATAATTTTAAAAATCACTTTTAATTGGTCAAGCCTAATGCCAGGTTCCTAGGGTTCCATCATAAAATTCTATACATAAGTCAAAATATTCAGAGTATGTGAGATGCCCTATTTTGTGTAGCAAAGGGAAATAATACTATAACTCTCAGTTTTGAAAAAGTATATTTTCCCCAGGTCCCAGGGTTAGAAATTGTTAAACATTCTACAGGGCTTGGAGAACAAAGCCTTCCAAGTTTACTCAGATGTTTGTTTTTTCAGTGGTCAACTGATGGAAAAGAAAATTAGAAAAACATACGATGGCCATGACTTTGACTTTTCTGTCAACCTCTGGTTGTGGCATTGCATAGAAAGAGGCAGAGTTTCCAGATCTCCGGGCTTGCTTAAATACAGGCATAAGAGAAATTGGATGTGGGTCTTGCAAGCAGGAGAATGTGCCAGAACAAATACAATTATTGAGAAGAAATCGAGTAATCTTTCTATTGCTTCTTGGCTCTGTGACACAGGAAAACCAGGCTTTGTGGTCTCCAAGCAGGATCTCCAGAGAGTGTCAAGCCAGGAATCTCTCTGGAGAGGGGAAAAATGGAGAAGGAGGCTAGGGAGGAGCAGAAAGGAAAACACAAATGGAAAATACCAAGAAATTTCTTAACTTAAATTTCCTTAAAAGTATTGTGGGGTCTCATTTTACCAGAATTTCCCATAGAAATTCAGAGTTCTTCCTAGGAGAAAGAATTCTGGCACTAAGGAGAATGGCTGCATAAACATCATCGAATCAGTTTGAGATAGGGAGGGATTCTAATCCTTCTTCTATGCCTCTTGAACACATTGAAATCACCAGGGCTGCTTTAAAAAAGACTGATGCCTGGGTCCCATCTCTAGAGATTCTGATTTATTTAGTCGAGGGTATAACCTGGGCGTTAAAATTTTGAAGATCTTCCTAAGGACTTCTAAAGTACAGTTAAAATTGAGAATCACTGGTTTTTCTCATTTCCTCTTATACTTTACTGTGTCCACAAATCACCCAAGGATCTTATTAAGACACAGATTTGAATTCAGTAGGACTAGGGTAGGGCCCAAGAGTCTGCATTGCTAGCAAGCGTCCAGGTGATGGAGATGCTGTTGGTCTGAGGCCCACATTTGTATAAGCACAGGGCTAGAGATCTCTAAGGTCCTTGTGGGCTGTTAATGCTGTCATACTACTAACTTGCTGGATTTCATGCCTTTAGTTACTTTATCAAACAACTCGAACCATTATGGTATGAGTAGCTGATGGACTATTATGTAGCCATGAAACATTATGCTAATAAAGATTATATAGTGATAATGGGGGAATGCTTATGTCATTATGTAAAATGAAAAAAAAAACAGTAGCAGAAAAGTTTTATATAATCACAAAATGTCAAACAAAAAATGAATAGAGAAAACTGGGAAGAATTGTATCAAATGTTAATAGTAATCTTGAGGTGATCTTTTTCTTCTATTTATTTTTATAGTTTTTTAGTATTCCATAATGAATACTACTTTCATAACAAAATATTTTCAAAAGAAATGCCTAAACATCTGCAAGTTGAAATAATATAGTGCATTTAATACTTTCATATATCTAATTTTATGTTTACATTTATCCTTCTATTAACAACGCAGGTAATTTAAATCTCTTTATTTAGTAGATAAGACAACTCTAGATGAGACTAGAGTACCTAGTAATTCACAGAACAAAGGATAAAACCAGCCTCATTGTCATAATGTGGTTCTTTCCATGAAAACACTCCATCTCTCTGTACAAAATATATCATCGTTGCTTCTGTTATATACTCAGGGAATGCTGCAAACTGTAAATAGCAATGTGAGACAAGGGAAAGATGCCTAGGCCAACTATAAGAAGACCTGAATTCTAATTTTTTCTTGACAGGTAACCATCTACATGACCTTGGGCCCAAATTGCTTACATTCACTGAGGCCTCATTTTTCACTTCTGTAAAATGGGTATTATTAGAAATGCCTACTTCAAAGGTCATCACGAAGATGAAATGAGGTAGCAGGCACCCACTACGTGATGACTCGACCTCTGTAGGTCTTGATTTGCTCATCATGGAATGAGAGGGTAGACGAGAAGATCTCTAAGCCACCTTCAAACTTATAAAGTTGGAGAACTGCACTTTCGAAAGATCTCCAGAAACAAGACTACTTGGAATTTCTCTGAATATTAAATAAATTCCTACCAGTTCTCAGCCCTAGGCAGCGAGGACAAAAAGTCACAGTCAAATAAATTCAGTGTAACATGATATGTGCCATAATAGCGATAGATAAAAAGTGCTGTGAGAGTCCAAACATAGCTGTAGTTGAGCTAGCGATAATGTGGGGTTTGAAAGCAAAGGGGAAGAGAAGGCATTCAGGCAAAGGGACACACAGGTGCAATGTCTTGGAGGCATGAAAGAAAACTATGATGTGGCTGGAACATATATGGGAAGGGGAGTGGAGACGAAACTAGAATTGAGACAGTTTATGGAGGACCTTTTTGACCAAAATGAGGAGTTTCTAATTTAATCTTTGAACAAGAGAGTAATATAATCAGATTCTTGATTTCAAAATGAACTGTAACAGCAGTGAGAAAGATGATGTGGAGACAGAGAGGCAAGTTGGGAGGTTATGACAATGATCTAGGCAGTGGTGACAAAGAAACACAAACAGGTGTATTTGAGAGACTGATGGGTCTTAATGATTGTTTGCATGTGTGGGTGTGGTGAGGGAATAAGGAGAGGAGGAATTCAAAGATGCCTGTGACCCAGATAGAAAATGCAAGAGAAGGTGCAGTATTGGGATAAGAGGTGCTAATACGTTCAATTTGTAGGTGAAAAATCCAAGAAGACAAATCAAGCAGATTTGTGGGTATGTGTACCTCTAAATCAGGAGGGAGAGATATTATGGAATCTGTGTGAGTGATGAAGTAATGAATGGGTCAATGTGTATCTGAAAACACCAACAATGTTAGAGGTTTCCAGGGAAGCACATCTCCAAATGTAATCCAAGGACAGACAGTTGTGCCAGCATCAAGGTTTCCTGGTGCTGGGCTGGATTCAAGGCCCACTGAGACAGCATCTGCAGCCTGAAAGCTGAGAATTTACATTTCACAAGTCCCTCTTTGCTCTAAGAAAAAGCGCCCTTTGAAAAACTGATGGAAGCTATAGACCCAGTACCATCCAACAGAAATATAATGTGAGCCACATAGATAATTTTAGTTTTTTTAGTAGCCATAATTTTTTAAAGTAAAAATATATAGGTTAAATTAATATTAATGATAATGTTATTTAGCCCAATACAAATATTATAATTTCAATATTAATATAATTGAGATATTTTATATACTTTTTATCACTATATCTCAAAATCCAGTGTGAATTTCACATGTACTGCACACCTCAATTTAAGCTACGCATATCAAACACTCAGTAGCCACATACAGTAATGACCATTACCTAGGACAGAGCAGCTACAGGCACTTCCAGCTCTTCTGCCCTGAAAAATACACATGCACACAAAATTTTCAAGAATTCTGAGGATTCTCATAGCTCACGAAGCATATCTGCACTTAGTTAAAAACTCTTTTTTTCTAGGACCTTTAGGTTGGCTTTTTTTTTTTTTTTTTTAGCCTGATCCTGGAAATAGGTGACTTTTCTTCAGTGTTGCAAGGCTTAAATATTCTAGTCACATAGAATACAAGATAACATACGCCATAGAATGAGAATTCAATCTTACAAATAAAAGATTATCATTTTTTCATAATTCTACAGTGAACTGTCTACTCTAGAAGATAGATTCTTATATTTTCACCAGTCACACTATTGGTTGCAGAATTGGTTTATTACCTCTGTGTTTATTGTTTCTAGGCTAAACAGAAACAAAGAGTTATATGCAATATTTTCTGGGTGGATAATTTTAACTAAGATTTTCAATTCAGTGAGTTTTTAATTGGTTTTAGTGGTTTCTTTTCCCCATGTATATACACATTTCAGAGAAATGTCCTGAGGCACTACCACCTTCACACTCCTATGTATGGTTCCTTTAAAGCAGCACCCTCCTAAAGAATGCTTTTTTCTGGATCTCAGGCAGAATTATTTTTAGAAGCAGCATCATGTTGTATTTGAAAGAATGACCCTTCCTGTAATTGGAGTGTTGGAATGATTTGGTTGTGGTCTCACATAATTATAGACCTGTGACAACAATCTAAGGGCCATCAGCATATTTCCAATGCCTCTAAATCAAGGGTCTGTGGTTAATTGCTCACAGGTGTTTTCTTGTGCTTATGAATGCATGCAGTGTATGAGTTTTACAAAACTTGGCAGAAAGAGACGCCATAAAATTGAGGAGTTTCTTAGATTTACTCAGCTAATTAATCAGGCAGAGTAGGGATTTGACTACTCCATTGAAGGAGCTAAGCATTTACAGTACGACTGAGGAGTAACCTGTACTTTTAAAGGAGAGTTTAAGAGAAAAACAAAAGGAAATAGAAAATTTAGAAAGCTGCTGCCAACCAAAGCTCAGTATAGTGGCCTATCCTGTTCTAGCTGCTCTGCAGAGGTAGGTCAGCACTGCCCAGCTGCAAAGAAATGGTGTTAGATCCTCCAACAAAGAAAAACTGTGTTAGGATATGAGTTTTAACTTCTAAAACTGTAATGTACGAGACAAGCCACATTGTTAATTCTTATTTCTTCTATTACTAATCATTATTGTTGGAGCAATGGCCTTGGAAAGTATAGACGTGCTAATGAGAGTCATAGATCCGTTTATAAATTCATCCTAAGCAAGTAAACATGACATTATTCTGTGGCATAATATAAAAACCCAAATAATGTCCCAAATATTGCTCCAGGTAATTTCTATAGCAGTTATCCATGGAAATAAAAGCACAGGGGCCATGCAGAAATGAAAATCACTTACAGCCAGTTAGACCACATCATTCTGCCCAAGAAGCTAGGTGGAAAATTGTTTTACATTCACTTTAACAAGCATATGGTGAGCCAGAAACCACTGTAACAAAGGGGAAAATGACAGGGTTCCTGCCCTCAAGGAGCTGACGTTTGAAAGGAGAGGAGGGGAAAAACAAAAGAACCTCACTTGAAAATAATGTACAGAAGCAAAGTCATGATCCACTCAGTGAATTATAGAAACATTTCACGGAGGATGTAGCAACTGAGTCAAGTTACAAAAGATTAATCCAGCTAAAAACACTTAGTATTTCAGGGAGAATATGACCAGAGTACAAAGGATTAAGTGGGAAGTAGATATGTATGAGACTAGAGACACAGGTAGAGATGATGAGTTCCAAAGATACCCTTCTAAAGATGCAGGAGACTTAAGCTTGCTTATAATCTGAAAGGAAAGATCCAGTGGAAAGGAAGAGATTAGAGACAAAAGCAAGTCTTGGAAGATCTTGGAAGTTTGGGTATAAAGGTCATAGTTTGAAGTGTTATCCTGAAAGAGAACGAGGGACATAGCAACATCTAAGACTGCAGGGAAGGACAACAGGTTGAGGGTGGATGCAGAAAGGAAGTTGAGATATCTGTACCTTACAGCCTTCCATTTTCTAATGAAGTGGGAGGTGATGTTATTTGCTTAAAGCAATGGCTCTAATCCTCAGCTGTATACTTACTGAGGTTAGCTAGGGGACTTTAAAAAAGTACTGCTGCGGCCGGGCGTGGTGGCTCACGCCTGTAATTCCAGCACTTTGGGAGGCCAAGGCAGGCAGATCCCCTGAGGTCAGGAGTTCAAGACCAGCCTGACCAACATGGTGAAACCCCGTCTTTATAAAAAAATAAAAATAAATTAAATTAAAAAGTACTGTTGCTTGGATCCAGTGCCAGTAAATACAATTTAAGTGTTCTAAGATGCAGCCTAGGCACTGGGATTTTTAACAGATCTTGGAGTGACTGTAATGGGTTGCTCAGGTTGAGAACTCCTGGTTCAGACTAGATTAAAGGGTTTGGAACAGCTATGGAGGGGAATGGAAAAGGGAGCTGAGGATAAGCCACATGGCTGTGAAGCGGTCTTAAAGATCAGGTGAGTCTGAAGAACATAAATGTCTGAGAGCCCCAATCTTCAAGGGCTGCTCTTTTTTTCCTCCCCAGCAGTAGTGTTATGCTGGTCAAGGAAGCTGGTTGTGGGGCTATGAGTGAAGTCAGGCATTATATATATATATATATATATGGAATTATACATCATATATACTAATGCAGATTGTGGTGAGGGTTTTGAAAGGGAAGAACCAGGTGTTATATGTGAGAATAACAATTACATTCTCTGGATACACTGCATTACTTGAATTAGTCTGGGTGTAAAACTTTTCTGAGGATTGACATTTTGTTAAGACCTGAGGATGAAAAGAAACTGGTCATTGTCCAGGGCAGGGTACAGAGGAGGGAGAGGAAGGAAATGTTTCAGATCAGTTTCAATACCAAAAGAAGTCCCAGGCAGCTAGAGTATAGGGAGGCAAGGGAAAAGCGGCAATGTGGGGTTTACTGTACTGGGGTTGTGAAGAACACAGGCTCAAGGGAACTGAGACATGAGAGAGGGCTCCAGTCATTTGTGTGCATTCTAGGCTGAGCCTGGAAAAAAACAAGACAGGAAGCAGCCCATCCAGGTCCACCAGAATCCTATATTTCTGCTAATGGAAGTTCTAATGAACAGGAATATGAGCCGAAAAACAAACAAGTAAACAAGCCACTGGGAGAAGCAAAGGAGCCAGATATTCCACCACCTATGTAATTAGCTGAGTAACCTAGAGGTGACTTTGTGTGTGTGCCTACTATGAATAGGTATGACATTGCATGTCAAGAACTGCATTTTATACACTTTTCTTTTTGAAACTCATCTCCTATGCTCACGAAATGAAAGCCAGGATATAGTTTACGATGGGTATGGCTTTCCCATTTGTCATAGGAAGCTTCTCTTAAAGCATCAGGAGTGCCATGTGGTAGGCGCCTTATTCCATAGGAACAGGCAGTGTTGCTCTTGCTAAGGCAATGACCTATTATTGAACCATTTTGCATGTAACACAGTGAGTCACTGTTCTGGCAGAATTCCCTGCTCACCACACACATTTTTACCTACCTTTGGAATGTGGGAACACTGACCTTGTATATGATAGCCTGGCGGGAAAGTGGCTCTGTCAGAGATTTTACTACTGAACAGCAGGGAGTAGGGGTGAAGAGAAGAAAAGGAAGAGAGAAGACAGAGAGAGCAAGGGCTGGAGAGGTAGAGGGAAGACAGGGAACGATGACCAAGGGGATCCGGAAATCATGTTTCCAGATGCAGTATTGCTCATAATGGAAAACCTGATTGAAAAAAGCTCAGTACGTTAGAATTGCTTGTTAGTGAGATAACAAACATGAATGTGGGCCTATTATGTAAAATATATTTAATATGATATATTGCTGCACATACATATTTGAGACCTTGGGCAAATTACCTAACAACTTACCTAACAAGTTAGGTAATTCCATTTCCTTATCTGTAAAAAAACGATGGTTATAATGCTACCTGCCTCATAGGGTTGTTGAAGGGATCAAATGAGTTAATATTATTGGAACACTCTTGGCATAAAATCAGAGAACAATAAATGTTCATCATTATACTTACTATTTTCTATGAATTAGGCAGCTCTGAACTTCAGGATTTTAAACCACCTTTCCTAACTTTTCTTGTTTAAACCTGTTTTACTATCTGTAGAAGGGGGATACAATCATCTGGTCAATATGTACATGAATTTAGGGGTATTAGAACACTCATGCACTTTAAAACATGCAACATACAAATGTATAGCACTCATGATCCATTTACTCACAAGTATTTAATGAACATTTATTATATGCTTCCACTGAGTCAGAGCATATGTGATATCTGCCCTCATGGAGCTTACAGTCTATGAGTGAAGTTAGGCATTATATATATGGAATTATATATCGTATATACTAATGCAGATTGTGGTGAGGGTTTTGAAAGAGAAGAACCTGTTGTTATATGTGAGAATAACAATTACATTCTCTGGGTACACTGCATTACTTGCATTAGTCTGGGTGCAAAACTTTTCTGAGGATTGACATTTTGTTCAGACCTGAGGATGAAAAGAAACTGATCACTGTCCAGGGCAGGGTGCAGAGGAGGGAGAGGCAGGAAATGTTTCAGATCACTTTCAGTACAAAAAGAAGTCCCAGGCAACTAGAGTATAGGGAACCAAGGGAAAAGTGGCAAGAGATCTAGACCTAGGTTAAGGAGATTGGAGACAAGAGCACAGCTTGCTCATATTCTTTAAAAGGTCATTCTGGTTGCTTTGAGCAGAACAGACTGGAGAGAAACAAGTATGGCAGGATCAAGACCTGTTGCAAGGCAACTGATGAGTGGTCCAGCAAAGAAATGATGGTGGCTTGGGAAGCCTGGAATAAATGGAGATAGGAGGGAAATAGGCAGAGTCAAAATGTATTTTGGAAGTGAAATAGCAGGACTTGGTGACAGGCTGAATGTGAAGGCTGATGGCTGAGAGGTATCAAGAATGACTCCCAGTTTTCCAGCCTCAGGTGTTAGGTAGATGGAGTAGCCCCTGACTAAAATGAGGAAACTAAAGGAGAAACAGGTTTGGTTAGGAAGAAGATTATTTGTGATTTGCTTTCAGAATCACTCAGCTGAAGTGGAAATTATTTTAATCCATTGCATTCAGTAAATTATTATATTACAATTATAAATGTATTTCTATGAAGAATTGACAGTTTCATCTGATGATGTATATATTATATATATGATGTTATTTCATATATAATATACAATTACATATATATTCTATATATATGTAACAATAAAGAAGTTCAGATGATTCTTTGTTTCCATATGTTTAAAGAATTTCAAAGAGGTTTATGGGAGAGAGATCCAAGATGTCTGATTAGCAGCAGCTCAGGATTGTAGCTCCCAGTGAAAGCACAGAGAGCGAGTGGATGCCGCACTTTCAGACAAATTTTTGTTGCCCACAGACGGGGAGATTCCCAGCGGAGGAGCCACACGGGTCGCCAGTGCGACTTTTTTGGCCAGTGCAGCTGTTTTGCCGGCG
Source organism: Cacajao melanocephalus (assembly GCA_963573385.1). NCBI lineage: Eukaryota > Metazoa > Chordata > Mammalia > Primates > Pitheciidae > Cacajao > Cacajao melanocephalus. The sequence goes on from CAUYLG010014523.1 coordinate 83,277, forward strand.
CCCCAGCAAGGCGCTTCTCAGGGTGGAGTATACAGGACAGGGTGCCCTTTGAGTTGGGCTCGGCTGGTCCCATCCGCACAAGGAGAACAATAATTGGAAACGCTGAGGACTGAGAGTTTCACAGCAAGCACAGCTGAACTGGGAAGGTCCAGCTCTGTGGGGAAGGGGCGTCCGCCAAAGGAAAACTAAGAAACAGAAAAAACTTCATCACCGGGCAGAGAGAGATCCAAGATGGCCGATTAACAACAGCTCAGGATTGTAGCTCCCAATGAAAGCGCAGACAGCGTGTGGACACCGCAATTTCAGACGAATTTCTGTTGCCCACAAACTGGGAGCTACCCAACGGAGGAGCCACTCAGGTCGCCAGCATGACTCTCTTGGCCGGCGCAGCTGTTTTGCCGATGCCCCAGCACGGCACGGCGCTTCTCAGTGCAGAGTATACGCGACTGGGTGCTCTTTGAATTGGGCTTGGCTGGTCCCAACACCGCAAGAACAGCAATTGGAAGTGCTGAGGACTGAGAGTTTCACAGTAAGCATAGCTGAACCTGGGAAAGACTAGCTCTGTGGGGAAAGGGCGTCTGCTGAAGGAAAACTAAGAGACAGAAAAAGCTTCATCACCAACAAGCCAGACGTCCATTCAGACCCAATCTGAAAGTCAGCAATTACAAAGACGACAGGTGGATAAATCCACAAAAATGGGAAGAAACCAGTGCAAAAAGGCTGAGAACACCCGAAATCAGAATGCCTCACCTCCTACAGGGGATCGCAGCACCTCATCAGCAAGAGAACAAGGCATGACAGAGAATGAGTGTGACGAACTAACAGAATCAGGCTTCAGAAGGTGGATAATAAGAAACTTCTGTGAGCTAAAAGAACATGTACTAACCCAATGCAAAGAAACTAAGAACCTTGAAAGAAGATTTAACAAAATGCTAACGAGAATGGACAACTTAGAGAGGAATA